>PVJS01009536.1:0-50129 GCA_004027185.1 Glis glis
AAGTTGCAGAGGGCCTCACTAAGTAGAGAGAGAGAGAGAGAGAGAGAGAGAGAGAGAGGGAGAGAAAGAGTGAGAGAGCTGAGGCTGGCCTCGAACCCGGATCCTCTGGTCTCCGCCTCCCAAGTACTGGGATTACAAGCGTGTGCCACCAAGCCCGGCTTTACTGATCTTTTGTATAGAAGATCAGTCTAGTGGTGTGAGAGGAGTGTTGAAGTCTCCCAATATTATTGTGTTGGGATCTATGTGGGACTATGTCAAGAAGAGTTTGTTTTATGAAAGTGATTGGGGCATAAATGCTGAGTATTGTTATATCATCTTGTTGGTTTGTTCCTCTTACTTGTAAAAAATGACCTGCTTTGTCTTTTCGGATAAGTTTAGGCTTGAAGTCTATTTCTTCTGATATGAGAGTTGCTACACCTGCTTGTCTTTGAGTTCCATTATCATGGATTACCTTGCTTCAGACCTTTACCTTTAGTTTGTAAGTATCTTTACTTGTAAGGCGTGTTTCTTGCAGACAGCATATAGATGGATTATGATTTTTAATCCATTTTGCCACCTTATGTCTTTTGATTGGGGAGCTGACACCATTGATATTCAGCATAATTATTGAGAGATGATTTTTAATTCCTAACATTTAAGTTGTAACTTCTATTTGAGGTAGTATTTGTTCTTCTTTGCTTAGTTGTTCATTTGATGGAAATAATCCTTTCTCTGGTTCTGACATTTATTTTTTATTTCTTCTTTGCAATTTATCTCTTTGAGTATTTTCTCTAGTGCTGGTTTGGAAGACATAAATTCTTTCAGCATCTTTTTGTCATGGAAGATTATTTTCCCCATCAAATTTGCAAGATATCTTTGCTGGATAGAATAGTCTTGGCTAGAAATTGTCTTCTTTCAGAGTTCAGAATATGTCACTCCAGGCCCTCCTGGTTTTCATGACTTCATTTGAAAAGTTTGGAGTGATTCTTATTGTTTTGTCTCTGAATGTCACTTGGTCTTTTACTCTTGTTACATATAAGATTCTCTCCTTGGCCTCTACATCAGTCAATTTGATTATTATGTGGCATGGTGAACCTTTTCTCTGATCTTTTCTCTCGGAAGTTCTGTTTCCTGTACCTGTGTGTTCACCTCATTTTCTATGTTTGGAAAATTTTCTGATATTTGAGAAGATTTTTGATCCCTTTGGTTTTGGCTTCTAGACCCTCCTTTATGCCTATTATTATTACATTTGCTCTTTTTATTTGGCCCAGATCTCATGGATGTCCCGCTCATGCTATCTAAATTTTTCTAAATTATATACTATGCATTCAGTTTTGGAGTGGTTGTCTTCTAAGAGTGAGATTCTGTTATCCATGTGGTCTAGTCTACCATTGATGGTTTGTATTGATCTCTTCATTTCATTTATTGCATCCTTCACTTCCTTCAGAGCTTCTTTTTGATACCCGTTCAGGGTATCAGATCCTTTGTTGATTTGATCTTTCATTTTTTCAGGCTCTTTCTGAACTCTTTTCTGAAATCCTGTACCATTTCTACTATTAAAATTCTCAATTCTCCTTCTGGCATTCTCTGCAACTCTGTGTTGGTGGGTTCTGTTGTTGTGGGATTGTGGGAACTCATTGTTTCCTTGATATACTTATTTCTCATAGTTTCAGGTTTCTTAAGTTTATATCTTTGTTGCTTTTGGTGCCTCTCTGTGGGTTTCCTATGTCTAATCTCTCTCCCTTTATAGGATCTTATTCTGGAGGTAGATATTTACCTTAAAGTATTCCTTAAAAGTGAGTAGCCTCTGCCATATGGGGTATTCACAGCTTTCTGTTGAGTATTTATGATACTTTAGTGCTGACTTTGAGGTCTGTGTCCCATATTACCCCACTGTTTTTCTGCCTATAGATCAGCAGTACTGGGTTTCAGTTATTCCTGGGCTCTGTCTGTCCACTGCATTACTGGTGTTGATGGGTTCCAGGTATTAAAGTCTGGGGACATGTCTGTCGCCTCCACAATGGGGAGTAGTCTCTGAGGTGTGGGCAGAACAGTTTGTGTCCTGTGAGCTTTTAAACTTTGATGTGCGAGGTGCTGGGCAGCTCTGTCTGTCAGCTATGATTAGTTTGTCCTTAGTGTCTGGCAGTCCTTCCTGTTGGTTCACCTATCTGGTCCAACATCAGCAGTAGGAGTTTAGAGGTGTTGGCTGGTATATATAATGGCAAATTTTACTGTAATCAGTGGTGAAGGGTGAGTGATGAGGAAGGAGCTAGAGTAAGGAATGCATGAATAGGGTAAAAAAGAAAATAGAATCAAGTAGAACAAGAGTTTGAGTGTAGTTAGGTAATATACAGTAAAGATTAGACATAATGAAAATAAAGGAGAATTCTAGTAGCTAATGTAGAATATTTAGGTATAGTGATAGGAAATGGATTTAATACAAGGCACTGGCAGACAGGTTCACTAGGAGTCCAACAGACAAACCAGAACACAGACAATCTCCCAAATGTACACACACAAAAGGAGAGGAAGAGAAAAAGAGAAAAAATAAAAAATAAAAAGGAACCTTGAGAATTGATTCATTGGGAATGAGTGAAATTTCCTTGTTGGAAAAGAGATGATTTCCCTTGTGGCTTTTGATGTTTCCTTGCTGTTTTTTATTTTCTTCTTCTTGGATTCAGGCTTGCTTAGAAGGGATGTGAAAGCTGCTCCAACGCTGGCTCAGCTGCCCACTCTGTTTCCTACTTTGTTAAGGAGACAGATTAGGATAGAGGTACAGGGAGGGGCTGGTCCCTCCTAGTTGATGGGAGGAGGTTCTTCTAGGCTGGGTGTTGAAGACATTGTCTAGGGCACTTACCCAGCATTCACTAGGGTCCTAGGTGCAATCCCCTGCACCACAAAAGAAAAAAAAAAGGAGAGAAGGAAGGAGATAGGAAAGAGAAAAATCATGTAAAAGGGAAAAAAAAACACCCTACAAATACACAAGTACAGAGCAGTAGCAAAAAACAAAGAAACATACAGAATGAAAAGGCAAAGAGAAAAAGTATGACAACAATAAAAAAAAAACTCTTGCACTTGTCCTCTGCCACCATCTTGGGTCTGGGTGGATACTTTCAGCCATTTAAGGTCCACTTATTACAGTAGGTACTCGAGCATGTTCCAAGCATTCTCCCTTACTCAGAAACCTATAGCAAAGATGTCAGTTTGCAGTCTCAATGCTATGGTCTTCTGTAGCAAGACTCTAAGCAAGACCCTCTCTCTCTGTGCTGTCACGGAATGCTGGGACCCAGGTGTAGGGTCCATCCTAAAGCATGCATGGGACTCCGTGCTCTTCACAGAGAAGTCTGGGTTGGTCTGTAGCTTTCAAACCTGCTGTATTCAAGTTTTGTGTGTGGCATGCAGCCACAGTCTCTGTGTATTCCTATCCCCTTTTTATGGTTTCTTTCCAGTTGCCTTGTGAGGCAACTGCACTCACCTCCCTGGGGTTTATGCACATACCTCTGCTGCCAGGTGTGTGGTGGAACAGGGATAGGGAGGGATGGGGACATGGATGTGGTTGTCCTTCTCTGTCCTGACATCATGGGGCTGTGTGATTCTGTGGCTATTGATCTCAATGTCTGTGAAGTAGGTGGCAGGTTGCTGATTATAAGATTTTTCGGGTCTTCCAAAATTCTTGCCAGTCTGTGGAGCACCATCTGCTGTGTGTGCTATTGTTCTCATGTCTAGATTTGTTGCTTTTTTTTCCCTTTTTCAGCCTGGGTGTTTAAATGTGGCCTTGAGTTTCTCTGTCTTTAGTTCCCACCTCCCACGAAGGTTGTCTGGGATGTGGAATGCTGCTCAGTTCGTAGCTCCCCAAGATGAGTTAGAGACAGGCTCATCTAAGGGTTCTTACTCTGTTGCCATCTTCCTCCAAATCCTAAAACATCTTTTAACTGTAATTTTTTGGTAACATTATAATCTATACTACATATTTAGCTTTTCGGCTACATCTGAAATGTGGCCATTTCTATTATGAACTTTCTTTTGATAAAGTATACACTACATCATGGAAAGCAGGTGTCTTAGTGTCAGAGTATAGCCTAATGTGCAATAATTTTTTGTGGATTTTTTTCTATAGTTAAAACACACAACGTAAATTTTTTTTAAATGAAAATTATTTAAAGAGCTTGAAATACAGTTTTCTTTTACCATAGGTGTTTATTACCAAGCATTGCATATCATTAGATTATAGGATACATTTTGGAAATGCAATTCTTTGCATAAGAAAATTGCCAAGATTTTTCCCTACTTTTAATTATTGAAAATTTTGAACACACACACACACACGCACACACACACACACACACACACACACACACACACACACACAAAGCAAACAAAATGGTGTCTATATCACTCAGCTTAAAAATTATCTAATAATTTTGTCAATCTTGTTTTTTATATATCCTCATCTCCACTAGATTATTATTTATAGTTTTTAAGGTAGAATTTGCATACATTTAAATACATAAATATAATCCATACCTTATCAAGGTAAAAAATATGGCCATCCTAGAAAGTGTTCTTATGTCCCATCCCATTCAGTCACACTTTTGCCTGACCTAGAACTGGTAGGGTAGGAGTAATAAAAGTAATAGGTAGAAAGGAGACAAATGGAAGAAAAGGGAGACTGTAACTTTAAATCTAAGAACTCCATGATGGCCCTCACCTTCACCCGAAGGTCTGTTTTCCTTCAGACCTAAATTCTTAAAAGGTCCAGTAAAGATAAAGTTCAGTAAATATTAGAGCACTATATGTCTAGTTAATTGGTGCATACATTTTGTTAGCCTACAGAATGTATTTTAGATGGAAAAGAGAAGTCTAGGCCTAAATTCTTAAAGGTCCAAAAAATGTAGGGAGGCAAGCTCACCTCCTCACATGCTCACTATTTGCCCATTCTTTATGAAAGCCCCCTATAAAAGAAGAGTGCTGCACTCCCAAAGGGTACCTCTCTCTCACTGTGGCGTGGCTCACATTGTTTCTTGAATGTGTATTTCCTACTTTCCTAAATAAACCTCTGTCCTACATCTCTGACTGGCATGTGATGAAATTCTTTTCCATTATGTAAGCCAAGGACCCCGAAGATCCTGAGTTGAGGAACTGACTCTTCTCCCATGACACCACCAGAAATGTATAAATGTTCTGTTGGCTACACATCAGTATCCTTGCCAATATTTAGTGCTGGCAGAGTCTTAGCTTTTAGCCATGCTGGTGGGTGTGCATTGGCATCTCATGGTTTTAATTTGCATTTCCCTCCTACCAAATGATGTTGAGCAGTTTTTGTGACTAATTGTCTATTTGGATATCTTCATATGCAATTATCCATTTAGTGTCTCTCTCATTTTTAAAATGTGAATATTGGTGCTATTTATTTAGAGGAGTTATTTATACCTTTAGAGAAGCCTTTTGCCAGAGCTATGTTTCACAAACATTTTTCCTAATCTATTGCTTGCCTTTTATTTATAAACTATCTTCTAATTAAAAGAAAATTTTAATTTTAGTGGAAATAGTATCTTTTAAAATTCCCTTCTCCTAAGAAATACTTTTCTTTCTAGTAATCATAAAGATATTCTCCTGTGATTGCTTTTCTTTTTTTTTTTTTTGCGGTACTGGGGATTGAACCCAAGGGCATTTTACCTCCGAGCTACACCCCTAGTCCTATTTTTTATTCTTTATTTTGAAACAAGATCTCACTAAGTTGCAGAGCTAAGTAGCTGAGGCTGGCCGCAAACCTGGATCCTCTGGTCTCAGCCTCCCAAGTACTGGGATTACAAGTGTGCACCACCACACCCAGCTCTGTGATGGCTTTTAAAGTCTTCATGGTTTAAGCTCTTGTGTTCAGGTCTAGGATTCTTCTTATAATAATTATGATGTAGGGAATAAGACCTCGGTTGAGTTTTAATTTTTTCCACATAGTTATTCAATTGTCCTTCACCTTTTCTGTAAAATTTCCTTTCCCCACTTAATTTCTTTAGTGCCTTTGTTGAAAAGCAATTGTTCATATAACTTTGTGTCTATTTTTGGACTCTCCATCAAGCACCATCAATCTATTTGCCTATCCTTAGGTCAATATCACACTCTCGTGATTATCATAATTTTCTCATAAATCATGAAGCCCAGAACGTAAATCTTCTGTCTTTGATTCTAATTTTCAAGATTGTAGAAAATTTCTAACCACAGTTTTGCACGTAGCTGACTTCCTTCTGGTATTTGCAATTTATATATGTTTTTAAAAATGTAAACTAAGCATTCATTTTAGAAAATCTGAATTGTATATATAAATAAATAAAAGAAAACTGTAAAATTTCCTGGTCCTCAGCTTAGTAATATGTAGGACACAAGCAAGAACATTATGAATAGGGAAAGTTTATACCTATAATTGGCAAGTGAACAATATTGTCATTTACTCTGATGTTTTAATTGCAGTTTTAAACAAGTCTACACTGGGATACATACATTTTTGCCCGATTCAATCAACAAAGGGCTAACATTGTCTTGCTACTCAAAAAAAGCTTTGCCATGTCAAACTGAGTTATAAATATATCTACTTGGCGAGTAGCACAGAAAAGAAAAAAAAAAACACCAGTGAGATTCCGGCTATATCTTAGCACAAATCCTTAAATTCTACTCTATTGAGAAAATCAGGATCCACTGAGTATTATGTGTAATAGACTAAAATTTGTAAAATAAATATTGCCTCTGTGCATGTGAATTTAGAGAAAGATATAGGAAGACACTTGAGGTTGTTAGCAGGAAGATGCAGTGGCATGCATAAAATAGAAGGATAAAAACATCACTACACCTAAGAAATTTACATTTTTTATATTTTTAGGAAAGTCCAGTTAGCTGCAGGCTCTCTCCTGTCTCTACCTGACACTTATCTGCTATGAGTTTGCTGTCACTGTTCCCTTCACGTCCCCCTGCTATTTAGCATCAATATTGGCCCAAGTGTCATTTGGGAGAAATGAGCTGCTCAGGTGTCAGCAGTGTCCTCGCCGCCCCAAGGCTTGGGATTTGCCCTTTGCTCCTCATTCTAAGTCTTTGAGATTCTAAGTTTCAGCCCTTTCTTCTTCATTCCCTATGGCCATACTTTTTTTTTTCCTCCCAGAGTCTAGACCTTGGACTCAGAACTCCTTCCCAGTTTACAGCATGGAAAGATATTTTTTCCCCACTTCTCTTTTTAAATATTTCTTTGGTCATCACTGTAGAAAATTGGGGTTTGGGTAGGTTAGAAATGTGGATCCAAGCCACCAGGGCAAAGCCAATCACCCATGTTTTATTTGTATAAGGAAGAATTTTCATATAGAATTAAAGAAATACCCATGATAATTCCCAAACTTTTATGCATGTTCATACTTAGATCAAAGAGGAGAAACTATTGGGCTATAAACTTTTTTTTTCTATAGTGAAGACCACTTATCTTTAATTACAAGCAATGATTTGTTTTAAAGAATCATGCTGTTGAATATGTTTTGATTTAATAAAACTTGCTATGTATAAAAAATCATTGTGGCTTCCATAATGATGGCTATTAATTAAGTAGTAGTCAATAGTTGGATTCCCTGAGGCCCTGAGGATTCATTATATCTAGGAATTAGGACCCTATCTCTTAAATTCTCTTTTATGTGGACACAAAATCACATTCTTTTTTATTAGTAGCTTGCTTTATTTATTTATTTATTTAATTTTTATTGGTGCATTGTAATCATACATCACAATGAAGTTTAGAGTGATAGAGACATTCATGCACACAACACTTGATACGCCTCCCCCCAGTTCCCACCTGGCTATGTACATCATGACCATTGTACATCACATTCTAAGAAATACTATTCATTTTCTCATGAGCAAAGGCAACTATCTGAACTCATCACTGGCCTTCAGGAAAAGCATCATAATTCGAAGTTAATCTGACTTAATCTCTTCAGGAAAGTTCACTTACTTCTTCAACAGAAACCAATTTTCTGTTTGCTTAGTTTCTATGGTGATTATCTGCAATCCCAGTAACTTGGCATTTAACTAAAAGCTGTCTTCTATTGTACTTTAGCTTTAGGGTTATGCAGGTGGGGTAGTGGGACAGGTGTCTCCCCAGCTCAGTTTATGGTTGTTCCATCTTTTGTACCTTACACATTGCTTAGCAGAATGTAGACATGAGTGGATGTTCAGGGTGTTTTTCCTGCAATTAGGAATAAGGAAAAATGGAGCTATGGAATATCCTGGATATGGTGTCAGAGTCTCTGCAGTTCACTCCATACTCCATGGAAGGTAAGCATGGTGTCAGGAAGGACACGTGGTAAAAGGAGAATTTGGGCGCCTCTTCTTGTAGTGGTGTAGGAGGGATGAGGAGAACAGCACATGAGAGCAACAGCACCAGGTTTCAGGCTGCTACACAGAAGGTATTACTTCCACAGGTCCCTGTCCCAGTATTACCAAATTTTTATTGCTTTTCTATCATTCTGGTGTTCCAAGTTTTGTTTTTATTAATTTTTTTCTCGGTGCCTTCACTATCCTGTCCTGGAAACTGCTCTCCTCTATGCTTTAGAACCTTCCAGAGATGAATGAATTTTATATCCTGATGGAGTACCACCTCTTCTACTAAGACTTTTCTTTTTCTTTATTTTTGTACTGGGGATTGAACCCAGGGACATTCTGCCTCCAAGCTACATGCCCAGCCCTTTTATTTTTTATTTTGAAACAGAGTCTCCCTAAGTTGCTGCATCTGTCCTTGAACCTGCAGATCCTCCTGTTTCAGCCTCCCAAGTACTGGGATTATAGGTGTGTTCCACCATACCTGGCCTACTAAGACTTTTCTGATTTCCTGAGTTGGTAGTTTTCATTCTTGTCTGTGAAACCTCTAATACTAATGACACATGAAATACTTCCCACGTTGGGCATTGAGTCTCAGGGAGTAAAATTACATGCTCTCATCATGATGACCTGATTGACCTGTCATGTTGTGCTGAAATTCATTTTAATTAATTAATTAATTAGCTGATTAATTAATTGATTATTTTGTGGTGCTGTGAGATCAAATCCAGGGCCTTGTGCATGCAAGGCAAATGTTCTTCCATTGAGCTACACCCACGGCCATGTTGTATTTTATTTATTTGTTCCCCTTCACTGTGGGTTCCTCTCTGTATCTTATTTGGACAATTTTTGCCCAATCTAGGAGCAAATACACAGTTTGATCTCGGAGTACTGCCATTAAGGAGGATGATTAGGGGTATGGGGGACATCCATTCTATTTGTTTATAACTTCTGCAACAGTCCTGGAGATGGAGCAGTGGAGTGGCCAGTGTCCTTGGGCTGGCATCCCCACCTTCTTTAGGACTGGTCTCCGGCATGTCCAGATTATCCCTCCCAGGGCCCCATAGAGCAGTGTAGCAGGGAGAGGAGATCGACTACTTTAAATGCCACTGGGCTTCAAATAAAATGAGAACTGAGATATGGCCCCTGGATTAACATCAGAGACGTCACTAATGACATTGAAAGAGCAGTTTTGGGGGGGTTAGGGAGGTGGTGGATGGATTGAGGTATCAACAGTGTATGGAAGAAGAGGCTTTGGAGAGAACAAATACATACTCCTCTTTTGAGGGGATAATTGGTAAAGAGGAACAGAGAATTGTTCCCTACAAATGGCTTTCTAAACTGGAAAATAATATGACTAAGAGAAAACCTAAATCACTTTGTAGTCTTGTATTTTGCCTGATAAGGAGATAAAAAAACATAAAGAAAGTCACGAAAAGATGGAAACAATATAGTTGAGTAACACAGTGGTATAAGAACTGTAAGTACCTTTATCGTTGTCATGCTGATGTATATTCCTCTCTCTGAGGAGAACAGTTTCAGTGGGGTGTGGGCATAATGCATAGCCTTTGAGTTTGGTAGATGCTGCAGTTAGATCATTCAGAGAAACAGTCAGACTTTTGTTTTGAGATTTAAATAAATTAAACTGACTGGATTTCCTACTTAATAAAATGTTTTCTCCCCTCCTTGTAGATTGTCCACTTGCTGGCATTTGGAGGGTCATGAAAATAATGCCAGATATTATTTTTATTTTCATCACTTTGCAGGTGAAGTGAAGCTGGCCAGAATGAGAATAATGGAATAAGCATGTTTTATTGAATTATGGTTTTAATAATGCATTCCATTATTATAAGACATCATCCAATGTTACATTATTTTAGCCACTCAAAAGTAAATGGAAAAGCAATTCATAATTAAATTAATGAAATTTAGCACCAAGGTGACCTTCCAATAATTTGTTTTATAGCTGAACTGCAAGATAGATATAAAATGCTGTATGATCTTTGACATACATTATAGATTTAAATAAATTAAATGGAATTAATGTAATGCACATGTAGTTGAAAGGATGTGGAGATAAGGGAGTGAAATAGCCTATTAACAAAGCTCCACATTGTTCCCATTATTTTGCTCTAGACAGAAACTAGAAAGGAAAGGCTTCAGTTAAAGGCTCTATTAAAATCTCTTATGCCTTATTCCTGACTTGTGGTTCAAACCCAAAGTGTAAACAGAGAGGGGAATGTCTAATTTTTGCTGTTAGCCCATGTCTTCAAAGGTGTTTCTAACAGCAGTGTCTTATCTGCAGTAATTTATTAAGAGCCCATTAAATTTAGCAGAGGTGGTGATTGTTTTTAACGATCCACTTTTCTTTCTGTCTACACACTTACTTCTTGTCTCATTATATGTATGGGAGAGGCCATGCCCATCCGTTGATACCAATACTAAATATTTAGTTCTAAATACAAAAATGTATTAGATTTACATGATATAAAACATATGGCATGATTCTCTTTTTTAGAGCCAAGTTTATGTTATCGTGATTTTTCACTTGGTAGATGTGCTGTACATAAGATTTTATAAATGTTAAGTTACATAAAAGCCAATTTCATTTCCTCCATTTTGAAAATATATTCAATACGGACATGGTAGGAATGTCAAAGAGTGAAATGCTGGCCGGGTGTGGTGGCGCACGCTTGTAATCCCAGTACTTTGGGAGGCGGAGACCGGAGGATCCGGGTTCGCGGCCAGCCTCAGCTCTCTCTCCCTCTCTCTCTCTCTCTCTCTCTCTCTCTCTTTCTCTCTCTCTCTCTCTACTTAGTGAGGCCCTCTGCAACTTCATGAGACCCGGTTTCAAAATAAAATGTATAAAAAAGAGGGCCGGGGGTGTAGCGTGGAGGTAGAACGCCCCTGGATTCAATCCCCAGTACCGCAAAAAAAAAATAAATAAATAAAAAGAGTGAAATGCTGGATGCTTAGCTTGTTCTTTGTTCTTTTATTTTATTTTATTTATTTGTGTGTGTGTGTGTGTGGTACTGGGGATTGAACCCAGGGATATTCTACCTCTGATATACACACCCCTTGCCCTTTTTTATTTTTTGACTTAAAATAGGGTCTCACTAGGTTGCTGACAGTCTCGCTACATTGCTGTGGCTGTCCTCAAACCTGTGATCCTCCTGTCTCAGCTTCTCAAATACTGGGATTACAGGTGTATGTCACTACACCTGGTTTAGTTTGTTCATTTGAAAAGTAAAATCGGTACTGATTTTGCTTGGGTCAGGAAAAGATTGGGACAAAACCTCTCTGCATTTACTTCTCTGCCTTCTTTTCCAAGTATTTTTAGCTTCTAGACCCTATGGCTGCTCTTCTTGAAAACATTCTTAATCCTTGCTGAATATTTGAGTCACTTGGGAAACTATAAAAAATAGTGATGGCCTTAAGGCCTTGGTACTTCCTGTGGTCTCTGCGTGGCATGCCGTTCCTGGGTTATCTACATGGATTAGCCCCTCAACACCTTCCAGTCTTTCCTCAAAAGTCATTTTCTAAGCCGGGCTTGGTGGCGCACGCTTGTAATCCCAGTACTTGGGAGGTGGAGACCGGAGGATGCCGGTTCGCGACCAGCCTCAGCTACTTAGTGAGGCCCTCCACAACTTCGTGAGACCCGGTTTTGAAATAAAGGATAAAAAATAGGGCCGGGGGTGTAGCTTGGAGGTAGAATGCTCCTGGGTTCAATCCCTGGTACCACACACACAAAAAAAAGTCATTTTCTCAGTGAGTATTTCTCCTAGTATATCCTCTTCTATTATGTTTCTATGACAGGACCCTTCTGCATTTTTGTTGTTGCTTTTTTGGTATGTGGAACAGGGCCTGGACTATAGTAAGTCCCTGGTGATACTATTAAATAAGTGAATGGTGCAGAACCTGTGAGGCGTTATAGTGAGCATAACAGTGCCCAAGTCAGGTACTCAGCTTCATGGACTCTTCTGGGTCCCCAGTTAAAAATAGGGATTTTCCATTGTCCTTCACCTATGCAGTAGAAAATTAGTTTCATTAAAATATGGCTTATCATTGTTATTTTAATTAGTTTTTTATTATTACAAGTTGAACATATTTCTTAGCCATGAATGTTTCCAAATTTTAGTTCACTTTTTTCCAACTACTTTGCCAATTTACCTACTGGAGTTTTAGATTTATTCTTATCCACTTGCATAATCATTTTCTACATTAGGGCAATGCCCTGTAGATATTTTCTCATTTTTTCCTTTGTCTTTTAGGGGTGTTTTTGATATGCTGAAAATGTTAATATTCATATTAACTCATTTTCATAATTTCTTCCACTACTCTTTTTTTTTTTTGTGGTACCGGGGATTGAACCCAGGGGTGTTCTACCTCCGTGCTACACCCCCGGCCCTATTTTTTATACTTTATTTTGAAATTGGGTCTCACGAAGTTGCAGAGGGCCTCACTAGGTAGAGAGAGAGAGAGAGAGAGAGAGAGAGAGAGAACTGAGGCTGGCCGTGAACCCAGATCCTCTGGTCTCCACCTCCCAAAGTACTGGGATTACAAGCGTGCACCACCATGCCCGGCTCTTCCACTACTCTTAAATTTAGAAATTACTCCTTTTCCAGCTAGAGTATTGAACTATTCTTACAGTTTATTTTCCCACAAATTATTATTTAATAAACATTAAGCATTTTCTCCTTTTACAGAGCTAACAAATACTACTACTTATTGAATAATTCTATTTTCTGAGCTGGGAGCAGTGGTGCATGCCTGTAATCCCAGTACTTGGGGGGCTGAGACAAGAGGATTGCAGATTTGAGGGCAGCCTCAGCAACATAGCAAGACTCTCAGCAACCTAAGTGACACCCTGTGTCAAAAAAATAAATACACAGAAAGGGCTGGGGATGTAGCTGAGAGGAAGACTACCACTGGGTTCATTCTTCAGTACCAGAAAAAATACTACTTTCTGAATATTAAGCATGATGTTTCCCCTCCTTCATTCTATGTAACATTAATAGAAATTGATTATATGAAGATAGAATTATGGTACATGAGAGATGAGTTCTACTATTCTGCTCTTTTGCCTTGTTTTTGTTTTCAGGACTAAACTATTGCAATTAAAGCTTTATAGACAGAAATTCAACATTTTTCTTTTTTTCCCCAAAATAATTTTAGCTAGTCCAAAATGTTTATTTTCTCTGATGTATTTTAAAATAATCTTTGCTAGCTAAAAAAGAATCTTCTTAGAAATTTACTATGCTTTACATTAAAATCTTAAGTTATTTTGAGTTAAATTGGCATCTCTGTGATGTGTTTATTCTTCCAAATAAAGTCTGTCTTCCCCATGTATGTATGTATGTATACAATTTTTAAAGAATATTTTATAATTCTCTTCATCAAAGAGCTTCACCTCTCAGACTCTCAGACACACAAACACATAAATACATTGAGATTGGTATCTTAAAAAAACTATATGTTACCTACATAATAAATATGTATATATATATATATTTTTTTGCGGTACTGGGGATAGAACCCAGGGACATTCTATCTCTGGGCTACACCCCCAGCCCTATTTTTTATTCTTTATATTTGAAACAGGGTCTCACTAAGTTGCAGAGGGCCTTACTAAGTAGCTGAGGCTGGCCACGAACCCAGATCCTCCGGTCTCAGCCTCCCAAGTACTGCGATTACAAGCATGCGCCACCACGCCCGGCCCTACATAATATATTTTTAAAAGTCCCTCCAGATTCTTGTCACTGTTCTTACTAATGACTGGTATTTTTATTCATTTTTTCCCTTCTCCAATGTAGATATTCAAAATGATTAGAGGGAGCTTATTTTATCTCAACATTACTGAGTTCTGTCTTGTCAAAGTGGAAAATAGATATCATTCTTGAATCAATGAAGGATAATCACATTTCCTTTACTATGATTGAGAAGTCATAGAAAGTGATTTGTCCACCATTATTATTCAAATATAGTAAGATTTATGTTGTAGATTCTCAATATAATATAAAATCTGATAATAAATCATTTAATAGTTTGCTTCACTTACCAAGCAATTTACTAGCTATTTTCCTCAAGCTCACTGAGATATATATTGCACTTTACAAATTTCATTGCTTTTTATTGTAGATATGAAAATGAAATTCTTCAAGAATACATATAGTGGCAAGATAACTATAATGTAAAATCAGAAAGGTTCAAGTTTTATGATATTCAATTTAATTAAAGTCTGTGAAAATAAAAATATTGAGACTAAATATCATAATCACATATTGTGGTACACATAATCTTTGATGAATATAATCTGTCATCATGAACTAAAATATGAAGTAGTTTTTGTCCAAGTTGGTAAAATTTTGGCTAAAAAACATTTTTATGGGCTACATAAAAATGATATGATAGAGCCATTAAGTGTTTTCCTTCAAAAACTGCAATACACTATTTAAAACCTCAATCCACTTTATAAATAATAAAACTACTCGACTTTGTTAATGTTTAAAAATTTAATTTAATTTGGGAAATTTCAAACATATATAAATACACTAAAACTTTGGAACAACATATGAATGGAGAAACACAAGAAAACTAGGTTACCACAGACTAGAGGATTCTCAAGTGAGAAGTTAAGAGTGTAGTTGAGGAGAGATATTAACCATTATCCCAGAACAACTTAGTCACGTTATGAAATTATAATAAGTAGGGAAGCCCATATGTAAAACTCTTTGTGTTTGAAGAAGTTCATAAATCAAGTGAATAACAAAGACACTCCCTATTTTTACTTTTAAGAAACCCCAGCATGGTCAAATGTTAGATGGGAAACTTTTCTTTGAAATTCACTAATTCATATATTATAGATGAGAAACGTCCTACATTAGGTAAGTAAAATGTTTCACTTTAGTAATGATTATCACATTCTCTAGCCACATTTTAGCCAAAAAAGGGGAAAAATCATTTATCAGTACCTAATATTATAGGTATAGTTCTCTGGAGAATTAATACAACCTACTCTGATTTGTAGGTTGGTGAATAATCTCAATAATGGTAGTAGTAGTATTGCTTGAACCCAAAGTAGTGAATGTTTGTTATTAGCAGCAACTTAGCAATTGCAATGCATTTTGTAGCTGTTTTCACCTAGGAAGTTTAAAAGTCATTAGCATAACTTAATCATTCATTCTTAAAACTTTTTGGTGAAGTCAGAAAGTAATTGAACACTAAACAGATATTGATATTTCTTAAAATTAGCACCAAAGTCTTGAACAAACACAAGTGGGAGGTAGCGTGATATGTAAAACAGGCAATCCAGGTGTGTTGTAGTTCCCTCTTCATTTTGGTGAAAGGCAGGCATGCTGATAGAATTGGTGCTGGTTTGTCTTGTTAGAAGAGAAACTGGTAGACTCTATGGACTTGTTCATTCATTCTGCTGAATAGGTGCTAATCCAACCACGTGGACTTCACTCTCTACTTTGTATGAAATTTTGCCTCTCCTCTAGAACATGGCTAAATTCATGAGTAAGAGGTGGTAGTGGTGATGGAGTTAATTAACCAGGTACTATCCTGGGAATATAGATTCCAAAGGGATTAATGCCCACTGGGTCCTGCATCTGTCTTTTCAAGTGCCCCTGGGTTTTATATAATAAATTATCCTCCTCAAAAGTCAAATAAATCAAATAAAAATCTCTTCCACAATCACTCATTATCCCTGTTCCTTGCTGGTTTTAGGCCTTGCCTGGTGGAACACCCATGACTCCAGTGTTTTCTAGAGTTCTAAGCCTGATCTTAGATAGAATTGGAAGTGACTATAAAGTATGCAGAACTCTAGGAATTTTCCTTAGAGAAGAGAACGGGAGTTGGGTCCTTACTGAGATTGTGATCTTAACATAATTCTGGTACCCAGGACCTGGGGCTCCTTCTAATCCCATGCCAAGATAAGGATTTTTTTCTTTCAGGCTGAGAACATCTGATAGTGGTTTTCTATCCCCCCCAAAGTCTCTAAAGTTTCCCCATATAGGTTGTAAAGAAGTAAATGTCCACTGAGAATCTCAGCAGCCTTACCATGTTAATATCTGTCATGGGTAACAGTCATAGCAAGGGGAATATAAATACATTGATATATAAATATATAACACCTTTCATGGTACCCATTCACTACACCTTTATTGGCACTTGATATAATCAAAGCATTGTCTTGTATTCAAACATCAAGGAGCTGTAGTCTCATGGAAAGATAGAAGAAAAAGAGAGAGAGAGGCAAACAGGTAAATATAAGGACTGCAATAAATCTTATAACTGAGAGAGAAGCAATATAAAATGTTTAGGCATTAGGCAGTAGAGTTACTTCCAGCTTTGGAAATAGGGGAAATTTGAAAGAGGCAAGTCTGAATGAACCCTTGAGGTGATTGGTAGAGAAGGGCTGTGGAAGACACAGAAAGATGAAGGGAACAGTCATGAGCAAAAACTGGACAGGACACAGGAAGTCTCCTGAGAATGTGGAAAGGGATGCATGTGTAGCAGGTGTTGATACTGGAGAACACAGATGGAACTCATATGTGGTGAATTCTTCACACCATGGTGAGGATTTGGGAGTTTCCTCAGGCCTTAGAAAGTGACTGAAATGCTTTGAAGAGTGACACATTCTGACTTACCTAATGAGAAGGACTATTTTAAATATCAATATAACACAGGCTGAGAAACTGAGTCCATGAAGCTATCACACAGTGTCAACACGAAAGGCTAAAGTGAA
Organism: Glis glis; assembly: GCA_004027185.1. Lineage (NCBI taxonomy): Eukaryota > Metazoa > Chordata > Mammalia > Rodentia > Gliridae > Glis > Glis glis. The sequence continues at coordinate 17,075 of PVJS01009536.1, forward strand.
AATACCCAAGCCAATGTCTTCCCCTAAGATATGAGGAACTGAGAAGAGGATCAGTATAGACAGGAAGAAGTGTAGGCATGGGATGAAGGAATTAATTTAGGTGCCTCTAGCCTTCTTCATGAATTAGTCAGAAAGGAAATAAGGTAATAAGTAACTTTGGAATTTTCCAGGAGTAGTTTAGAAAAGAAAAAAATATTAATCAATACTAGTTCAAATAAAGTACTATTTCAAATAACGTCATACCAGGTCAGATGGTCTTCTGAAACTCAGAATAGGGAGTGGGTGGGAAGAATCTGGAAGACAGTGTAGGGATGCTGAATCATCCAGGACACTGGCAGGGGGTGGCCCTTCAGAAAGCCTAAAACATAAGCCACATAAGACATATTCCAGTCAGGAACAAACATGTTTAAGAAAAAAATTCCATTTGTCCCTGTGTGGTAATAGCAGGAATTTATTCAATCGTGAATGACATCTCATTTGGACATCTGTGGCCTTGTCACCTCTGACCTTTCATCTGGCCTGATGCATCCTCTCTCTGTAGTCTCTCTTTCTGGTTATGCTCCTGTCATCTTGGACCACTCAGTTCAGAGTGTTCTATCCCTCAGTTAGTTTTTTTTAATCTGAGAAATAAACAAGGTACAGATAAAGGTAAATGATACTTAATTAAGATCTTATGGTGAGGAACAACAAGTGAAGGATGGGGAGATGGAGCAGAGAGAAGGTGCTGACACATAATCGTGTTCCAAGCAGAGGAACTAACATGTAATGTGCTCCTACTATGACCAGTCAGTGTGTTTATCACTTTACATAAGCTATCTCTTTTGATTCACAAAACAATTTCACAAGGCAGGTATGAGTATTCTCATTTCACAAATAATGATATTAGATACTGAAAATGTTAGACTGCTTGCCCATCCTCATCTAAGTAGATGGCACTAATACTGAAATTTGGACAAAATCCAGTTGATTCAAAAGATCACGTTCTTTTCACTCTACCACATTGGCATCCATGTGAAATGTGAATGTATTTTTTAAAAATCTTGTATTCAAGATAATTCTAAATATCAAGATATTTGTTAGTAAAAATTTTTATATGCTCTGATATAGCCTATTATTTTTTAGGACTCTGTTACTGTAAAATGACAGTTATTGTTATTGTTGAGGCTCATGCAATGGGAGTTCACTAAGATTCCATTATGACCCTGCCTATTCACCTTGTCTTCCCCAAGGAGAAGAAATTTTAGAAAAATAACACCCAAATTGATTCGTGAGTTGCTTAGGACTACATCAAATCAAGTGTGATTGATTATAAAAACAGTTAACAAAAGAAAACTGTTAACATGCTGAGTACATGGGTACAAGACCTCTCTCCCTTTTGAAGAAGCAATGTCAACCTCATCTTGAAGAAACCTGACAAATGGTCAAATCTCTAGAAAAGCTACTGGCTTCTCATAAGAACTTCCTTTGTAATCTGTGGATGTGAGGGCTATCTGGATGCCATCTGTCACCCCAGGGTTGATTTGGCTGATCTGGCTGGCTGGGGCAGGGGCTGTTCCCTTCCCCCATCACTGCTCCATGTGCATTTGTCCAAAAGCTGCAAGTCAAAGAGGAAGATTTTCCAGGATAGAGGAAGACTATTCTTCTTTGGTCAAGGGTATATGAGTAGCCACATTCTCCTGCTAGAACCTCCAAACAAGCTCTCCTTTGTAATCTCTGCTACAGTGAATCATCCCCCTTAATTCTCAGTAAAACACTTACAGGCAGAAATCAAATTAAAAATTAATTATAATACCATAGTGCCATTTCTATCCAGGCTCCTGACATGGTTGGTGTATAAGAATTGATTAGCCATCAGTGGTTTGTTCTAGTCATCTCTCAAATTGCCTTCCTTATCCTTTAATATATTCATAGTGAAAAATCCATGTTTCAAAATAAAACTTTCACATTCTTAGATAAAAATCTCACTGTCTAGAAATGCTTAGGTATTTCAATATATTAAAAAAAAACCTACACCTTTCATCTGAGGCACTGTGTACCCTGGGCAATATTGATATTCCAGGTAGAAACAAGGTGTGCCTGAGGCAGAGGCTAAAGTCACACAGGGCAGCACCCATCAACCTCTACTAGTGAGAAAGATATATTCTGTGGCATAAATGCTAACCTTATGATCTTCATCCTGCTGGACTCAGGAATGCTGCCAAAAACGTACGCATGAAATTACTGAGTACAAGCTGCAGGGTCTGATTTCAAACTCTTCTTTCTTTGCTTTCTATTTTCTCCTAGAACAGCCTACTCTTTATCCAAAAGGATGGCATCAGAACACTTTGATTCTTGTTTTTTTTACCTATTTCCTCTAAGTTTGTTGCTCATTTGTTCATTCAGTGATCTCCTTTAAAGTTTTAGAAACTGCAGTAGGCACTGTGCAGACAGATATGAATAAAACAATTCCTCTGCTTTTAAAAAGCTCACAGTCTAGATAGACCAATTGAATTAAAATGGAAGGGCTTTGGGTATTGAAATTAATCAAATTACGTTATGGGTATGTATGACTATGCCACAATAAAACTCACTATTCTGTATAATCATTATGCATCAATAAATATTTTTTAAAAGTAAAAAAGTGGAGGGCTTTAATATAAGAGGCATGAATGAAGGACTGAGGGTGTCTGGTTAAGAAACTTTCCACTATGCATGCCTAGTGTATTAATACCTGGAGGAGGTATTAACACACCTCCATGTGATTGAACTATTTTTATAATAAGCATAAAAATTAAAAATATTTTATATGTGAAAATTAAAATTTGCACGTATCAACCAAACATATTAAACCTGTAGTTTGCACTGTTTATACACAAAATCTATAAGAGGACATACAGAATAACAGAATTGAAAGTATTCAAATTCTGTTTCCTTATCTTTACAATCACTATATCATCATTGTCTATTTCATATCCTCTGTTTATACCCAAGAATACGTGGCTTCACAGAAATTGGAAATATGAACCGCACCCAAAGTCAGCACAAGATTCTAGGATTCTTAAGGCTTAAAACTCAATCTTAAAAAGAATGCGTATAGCTGGGTCCTTGTGTTGCAAAAACCTAATGTGTAACTATATGTTCTCTGATTTAACTTCTACACAAAATTCATGGTTAATGGATAAGTGAGAAAAGATGTGCTGATTTGGTCTTTATAGATATGTACTAAAAATCAAATGTAAGCCGGGTGTGGTGGTGCACACCTGTAATCTCAGCATTTTGGAGACTGAGCACAAGTTTGAGGCCAGTGTGCGTGGTAATTTAGCAAGACCCTGTTTCAAAATAAAAAATAAAGAAGGGTTGGGGTGTAGCTCAGTGGTAGAATACCCCTAGATTAAATTTACAGTGACACACACACACACACACACACTCACTCAAATTGTTTAGGACTTGTTTAGGACTTAGACCAAAGGGACATATTTTCCAGAGGATCTTATCACTGAAATGATTATCTATTTTATCTTTTAATTCTGTCAGTTTTTGTTCCAGTTATTTGGAAGATGTGTTAGTGGTTGCCTACAAACTTATAATTGTTATGTCTTCCTGTAGAATGGGTCCTTTTATAATCAAGAAATGTCCCTCTCTATTTCTGGCAAAGAGATACACTGAGACTCCAGTAAGCTTCTTGTTTTCAGACTATATCCATTAATGCTTATTGTCCTGTATTTAAAATGAGCCTTTTCTAGACAGTAAAGAGCTGGGTCCCATTTTGTTGTTGTCTTTTAAACATTTTTTTGACAATCTCTGCTTTTTTCTTGGAGTTCTTCATTAATATTTAATGTAATTAATGTTTTGGTGGGTTGTACACAGGATTTAATTTTCTCTGTGCTTTCTTTGCTCTATACCAGCCTAAAAAACTGTGATAAGGCATAGTTAGTTGGTGGCTGAAGTAATTTACAGTTAGCGTCCATAGCTGAAGCGACTCCATGACTGTTACTAAGGGCAGCCCCGCCTTGGCTATAGAACAGGGAAGTTCTTTCTAAAAATCAAACCGGGATATGGGCACATAATTAATGAATAAATAAAATAAAAAAATAAAATAAACTATAGTAACATAAAAAGGGCAAAAACACTTTTTGAATAAATTCTCCTGATTTCAAGAAACTAAGTGGCATTTAATTGCAACTTAATGAGTACATTTGTATAGGGGTTTATAAAAATAATGGTGTATCATCCTTTAGAATAATATGATATAATATTCTTTTTATTTTCAGGTAATAATAATGATTAGACTTATTTCAACCACACCCCACTTGACTGGTCCTGCTGGTATCTATACATGGCTTCCTGGAGTTATTGGCACTGTTGATTATGCAAAGAAACAAACTGCTTTAAAAAGGAAGTCCATTTATGAGCATCGATCTCAAATACTCATTACTGATTAGGTGAACTCTTAAACATTGAAACCATGTTTCCTACTGTCCTTTGGGAAATAGGTATCTTTTTTTTTTTTTTTTTGCGGTACCGGGGATTGAACGCAGGGGCGTTCTACCTCCGCGTTACACCTCCAGCCCTATTTTTTTTATGCTTTATTTTTGAAACCCGGTCTCACGAAGTTGCAGAGGGCCTCACTAGGTAGAGAGAGAGAGAGAGAGAGAGAGAGAGAGAGAGGAGAGAGAGAGATAGATTCGCGCGCGCGCATGCGCACTGAGATTGGCCGCGAACCCGGATCCTCTGGTCTCTGCCTCCCAAGTACTGGGATTACAAGCGTGCGCCACCACGCCCAGCTTGGGAAATAGGTATCTAATGAGTTGATCTGTGCTTTTAAATCTTTCATTGGTGCTGTCTTTATTTTGATGCTGGTATGTGTAGGCACAGTTCACAAACAAGATGGTCCAAAATGTCACAAATAGACAACCAGTCCTATTGGTCACATCCTTTGCATTGTCCCTAACAGAGGCCACAGAAAAGACCTGATGAGGTGGCAGTCCATCCCCCTAGGCTTTCTCTGGTAAGGGAGAGAGTGGCACCTTGTGGAGGGGGAGAAAGGCAAACACTGATCAGCAACAGGCTTGAGGAGACTGAAATTGTGAACTCAATATTTTTCTCCTGCCAGGGGTGGTGATGCACATCTGTAATCTCAATACTTGGGAGGCTGAGACAAGAGAATCTCAGGTTTGAGAACAGCCCCAGCAAGGTAGGCAGACTCTCAGCAATGTAGTGAGACCCTATTTCCAAACAACAACAACAACAAAAAAAATAAAATGAAAAAGGACTGAGGTAGCTCTATCCCTAGTAACACACACACACACACACACACACACACACACACACACACACACACAACTCCTGCTTAGGAAGCTAGAGATGCAGATGATGCTCCACCAGGCTCTCCTTCCAGTCTTATCTTCAGGAGTCTGCTGGATTTTGCCCTTGCCTTTGGTCCAAGTTTTCTGTTCTCTAGGGTACTGTTGGGATGTAGTCCTTGTACTGGTTCACCTTTCCTCACACGCTGTTACCACTTGCATTGTAGAGGAACTCGTGAGACAAGAGCTTGGAGACTAGAATGATTCTTTCTTCAAATACATTATCCTATCATCTGAATGCTTGCAATGACTTCATAGAATTTGATCAGGTTTCAGCATTTTCTGTGATTCTATACGGAAGACATGATCAAATGGTGCCTTTTGTCTGTGTGGTGTGTGTGTGTGTGTGTGTGTGTGTGTGTTTAAAGCTAGGAACCTCATTTTTCTTTATCGATTATGTTTCTCATTACACCTCACGCTTCTGTAATTTTATGTCTACCCTTCTGACTGAAAAGTTATCATTTTTTATCAGACTCTTTTAATTTTCCAAGTTTCTACTCAATTAAATAGTGCTTAGAGCAGAGTTTCTGTGGCTCCCCAGAGTGCCTTTAAGTTATTTCAATGAGGGTCATTAAATGTTTCCAATTTGTTTGAAGTAAAATTAATATTAATACATTTTAATGTTAAAGAAATATGCCACAGAAGCATTACCTGTCAGAGTATAAATCCGATTTCAAGCAACTATTCTTTATTTTTATTTCCATATTTAATTTCAGAAATACTAAACCCAGACAATGCAGCTGCCTGAGTTTAAATCCATGAAACTGATGGAAAAACTGATAAAGCTAACGAAGTCCAAAAAATAAAATGCAGTATGCCTGGCATTTAGCTTTAATTTTCTCTTGGGAAAAAAACGTGTAAGCGGGTGGATAAAATTCTTTATTGGAGAATTAGAGGACTTCACTGCTTTAATAAGGATAGAATGCTCAGGGAACAATTAGAAGCAAATATGTTTCTGTCCAATTGGAAAAACTTTAAACCAAAAATAAGGTAAGATATGCTTACAGCTTAATATTTCAAGTAACAATGACTAGTTCTAATAAAAATGTATGTAAAGTCCAAATCATTTATTTGCAAATGAAATTACATATATTCATGAAAAACAACAGCATTGGAAAAAACAATATTCAAAATGGTTATAGATAAAATTACTTTTTGACAGACTTTTATTGTTGTAATGCACTCACTGAATTAAAGTGAAACATATATAATAAAAGCAAGTTCTTATTCATGTAGTTCTCTTATTCTTTTAACAGCATTAGTGGAGAAAATGTTAATGGTTCAGAATTCAAAGTTTACTTGGTTTATTACTTCTCAAGCAAAGGAAAAAAGGCCTTCTAATTCTATACCATTTCCAAAGAAAGCAACAAGAGGACATTACCTGAATGAACTGTAAGAATTACAAAAAGTAAAATCTGCTCATTAAAGTGATAGTGAAATAAAAAAATACACACACACACACACATGTAAGGCTGGTTTAATAAAGGAAGAACTATAAAGAAAAAAAAGCCAAACTCATGATAGAATATGAAATCAAGCTCCTAAGAAAAACAGAGTGATTAAAAATTAGATGACAAAAAGTGTCACAAATGAATAAGGATGGATTTTTGGAAAACAAAGCTATTTCTAATATATTTAATGAAAAAAGAATTTGTAATTTCTATGTGGAGAATTGTGGGAGGTTCGAGTTTGTCATCTGAGAAGATGACAGTCTGAGATGGTCCAGTCTGAGATGGGTATGACAACACCCAGCAGTAGCTCACTAGGAAGAGAGAGCTAGAGAATACTTCTACTCACTTATTGCAATTTCTTGCAGGACCACAATACTGCACTGTGCATGGGAGAAATAAGTCCTCAAAACAAAAACAGGCCGGGCGTGGTGGCTCACGCTTGTAATCCCAGTACTTTGGGAGGCGGAGACTGGAGGATTTGGGTTCGCGCCAGCCTCAGCTCTCTCTCTCTCCCTGTCTCTCTCTCTCTCTCTTTCTCTCTCTGTCTCTCTGTCTACTTAGTGAGGCCCTCCGCAACTTCATGAGACCCGGTTTCAAAATAAAGTATAAAAAATAGGGCCGGGGGTGTAGCACGGAGGAAGAACACCCCTGGGTTCAATCCCCGGTACCGCAAAAAAAAAACAAAAAACAAAAAGCAAAAACAAAGTTGGACAACAGATGTTTGAAAGTGAAGACATGGAAAAAATCCATGATTTGGTGATTTATAAGCTTCACAAAGTTCTTGAATTTAGCCTTCTTTAAATCCATTCCAAATAAAGATTCAGCCACATAACATTTGCACTTCCCGTTATCTCATTGTATACAATGTTTGATTAGCATAATAATAAGCATGTAAATGCAATATGCAATCTAACAATGGCCTATAAAATAATTGAATCAATGAATTTTTAGCATGCAGACACTCTCAGTTCTCATTTGTTATTTCTAAGAATAATCCACTCTACTTTTGCTGCGTAGCTAAGTGCGTTCTTCCTAAAGAAGACCACAGTCATGCTGGTGCAGTCCCTTTATTTTTTCTGACCTTAGTTTTAAATTTTGAAATGTGGGTAATTAACCTGCCTTAAAATGAACAATAATTATAATGATTACTATGGTTAACTACCATGTAGTTAATTACTATAATTAACAGATTGTTAAGTAATATACGTATTACCTAACAGTATTTCTGACAGTGCTCAGATTTAGAAATCAATGTTAGTTATTCATAATTTTCTTTCCTATTGAACCTGATATTTGATCTCCATTTAGGAAACAAATAAGTTGGTACATATTTGCAAATATAATAAATTACACAAATGTGATTTTTCTAATCCTTATCACATCTTTAGTCTTATCTGTTAGTAAATTGTCCATTAGTTATTTCCATTGAAATCTAGGCCTTAATTTCTCTAAACTAGAATAAGGATTTAACATAGAATCCATCTTCATTTTGCTTACTTCTGACTCACAATAACATTTCTATTATCTCTGACTCCCTGCAATGGTTAACAATATGACAGGAAATAATCCAGTGAAAATATCAAAGAAGAAACCACCTCTCCTTTTGTCCCTTCACGACCCCAATACATAGCTTGCATTTACAAGAATTGCTCCATACCTCCTGCCCATTTCTAGGATGAAATTTGATGGTGTCAAATATAAAACAACTACCAGAGAGTAAGTAATAGGACCACAGCAGTATAAATCAAGAAATTAAATTTGATTTAGTCAAAGAACATATTAAACATAATGATTAGAATTTTATTCAATACATTAGAATATCTTTGCATTTAAAAAATCTTCCTTCTTGATGCATCAGAAAAAGATCAAACATAATATTTTTATTGTCCTTGTGTACAAATAGGAATCTTTGTGGTAGTTTTATCATGTATTACTTTTGTCATTCTCAGTAAAGAAAACCAACTTTCCCTTTGTGTTAATTTATTTCCTCAATACATGTTTGCTTATTATTTCATTACAACAGACATTTGAGCTAAATTTCAAGCATAATGACAGCTAAAATGTGGGAAAGCAATATTGTGCCTGTGTCTTAATGGATTAGAGTTTGCTTTAAATTTGACAAAAGTAGACAAAAAAATATTGGACTCATTTTATTAAACTCCAAAAATATACCAAGTTTTCATATTACAACTTATTATTAATACTTTGTTTTAAAAAAGTATTCTGTTTTAGTAAGAGACATGTCAGAGCATATAATAAAATTTGGATAATAACATTGTCACTACTGATTGGCAGTGATAACTCTTGGGAGCTTGGTAGACTGAGTACATTTTCTGTATACTAAGTATCAAGGGTACTCAAACACTGAATGGCTATGAAACCTGGTAATAAATGACAAGTAGTGGGTGTTTAAATACATTTGTAAGGACAGGAAACTTTAAAAAATGTGCAATAATGTTGCCTTTTTTAGTAGAGATTTTATTTTAGATTACTCAGGAAACTTCCAAATGCCTTCAGTGAATCAGAATTTTAGAAGTGGAGAGGATATTTGGAATTATCTCATGTAAATCCCTCACTTTGCAGATGTCAACAAATATTAGATAATCATTTAAAGTGCTGAGTTTTGACTTGTTTAATCTGAAATGGACTGAGATGTTTAGAGGTTCAAAATGTCCTCTTTTTTCTAGCTGAGGTGGTGGTGGTGCATACCTGTAATCCTAGTACTTTGGAGGCTGATTCAGGAGGATATCAGGTTCGAGAATGCTCTCAGCAATTTAGTGAAACCCTCAGCAACTTAGTGAGACTGTTTAAAAAAAGTTCTCTTTTTGATAATTTCTTTTTTTATGTTTCCCTTAAGTTTTGCTTTTCATATTTTAATGCATCCTACACACTCCCCAACATACACACATGAATTCAGCATAGAGTTTCAAGATGATTATATCATTATTAAAATATCATTTTATTAATAAAACACTCTGATCCACTGAACACATTTTTCTGTGGATCTTCCATTGAAATTAAATTTTTACCCTTTTTCTATTTCTCTTTTTGCTGGGTGGGTTTTTGCTCATTAATTTCCATTTGTTGCTTTATTTTAGGTGAATGCTATAAAAAGGCACAAAGTTGTAGTTTTTAGAGAAAGATAAGAAAATGTTTTCTTTTGTTCAGCTAATTTTATGTTCCCTTTAAAAATACTACAATACTACATTGTTGTTTCCTTTGATTGCTCTCTTTTTATATTAAGATTCCTTTGTTTCTAGATTTTCCTAGTCTTCAAGATACACATTTTTGTTCAAATCTACTATTGGATACTTTTATATTTTTTAAAATATTAGTCTTGCAAGCAGTATAGACAATAACAATGACTGACCGTCTGATTGGACTCCAGGACATGTGAAGTTTGAAAGCAGAATATGATGGATTTGGTAATACATTGTGATATTTGTCCACTTAAAAGGTAAAAATTGACCTGCCATTTCTGGCAGCAGCATATAGAATGTGTTTCTAATTTAAATCACTCACTAAACTCGTGAATTGGCTATGACCACATACTACTTGTTCTGTTATTTACTTAGTGTTTTTATCGGATTGACTTATTATTAGGCATAAATATGTATTTTATAGCAGTGTTCTAGCAATAATATCTGTGAAAGTATGGGATTATAATGAGAGGTTTATTTTTGCAAATATGTTAAATTTGTTACAATTAAAATATTACTTATGCAAGTACCCATAAAATAATCTTACATACCACACGTAACAGAACACTAACAACTTACATTTCTCTCCTATCAAAATGTAAATATGAAACGACATTAGTATAAAGAAAATGCAGTAGACAAAGAAAAGGAATAGAAGCCAAGTGTGGTGGCACATGCCTGTAATCCCAGTATTTGGGAGGCTGAACAGGAAGATTCCAGGTTCAATGCCAGCCTCAGCAACTTAGTGAAACCCTGTTTCAAAATAAAAAATAAAATAGGGTTGGGAGTGTAGCTCAGAGGTAGAATGCCCCTGGGTACAATCCCCAGTACCACGTGCACTCACACAAAAGAGAAAAGAAAAGAAAAAGAAAAAGAAAAGAATACATAGAAGTGAAGGTAATGGGCAAAAAAGATAGGAAAGGTATTGAAAAATTAAGTTTGAAATAGGGGGAAATAAATGAATGGGCAGAAATATATAGTATTTATTAAAATGTTTTTCTCCTTTCTAGTGAATATGTGTTATTTTTCCTGCCCATTATTCATCCATTCAGCCTTTTTCTGGTAATACCACCAGGATTTTCTCTAAGAAACCATTATCTGGTTGGATAATGCTGATTCAATCCAGAAATTCATAAACATTTTTAATAGCATGTAAGTTGGTTAACTTATAGGGAGAGAAACTTTTCATTCATGAAAAAAATGTGGAAAATATTGAGATTGAATTAACACAAAGGTCCTCTGCCCAGGTCTCTTGTTGGTGCTCCTGCTGTTTTTTTCTTTTAAACTGAGTTTTATGAACTAATTGCATAAAATATACATTCATTACATTGATCTAGTTTAGTGGTTAGCAAAGACTTTAGTGGTGGGCAAGGACTTGCCCAACTTGTCAGCTTGTTTCCAATATAGTTGTGGATATGGGCAGATACAGAATTTAATAAACAGACACAAAATGCCTTAATCTAAACATATTGAAAATATTGAAATAACTTTTTTTTGGTACTGGGGATAGAACCTAGGGGCATTCTACCTCCAAGTTACACCTCCAGCCCTATTTTTTATTCTTTATTTTGAAACAGGGTCTCACTAAGTTGCAGAGGGCCTCACTAAGTAGCTGAGGCTGGCAGCAAACCTGCGATCCTCCGGTCTCAGCCTCCCAAGTACTGGGATTACAAGCATGCACCACCACGCCTGGCTTGAAATAACTTTTAATGGAGGGAAAACTTCAAACTGATAAACAAATATCATGGCAGTGATGAGTACATTTTGAAATGGGAACTCCCACTGAATGATGGGAGCACATTTCCACGGTGGTTATAGCCCATTTGTTGGTTTATTTTTTCTTTTAAAATGGTATTGAAAGTGTTGTAAGATAGTCATGAAAAGATACAGAAAAAACGTGGTGAGATTTTGATTGAGGTCAGTGGATGGACCAGGTTTACAGCAGCTCTGATTCCCTCCCTTCTCCGGCCTGCCCCAGAGAATGAATAGTTGAACTCCAATAGACCTCCTGTTACCTTGCTACTGGGATGTAGTTACCTCCTGTGTAGCCCTGCTAGTGGTATTTAGAAAAATAAAATTTATCCAAAATATATAATAATCTTTTTTGCATTTCTTCTGGAATCTCTAGAGAAGGTGTTTCCTTACTTTTTCTAGATGCTTCCTGCATTCCTCCTTTCAGCCTTTCTGTCTTCAAAATTTCTCCCTCCAACCTTTATTCCATTTTCACATTCTCTTCTCTAACTCTGACCCTCCTTCTATATTCTTATAAGGACCCTTATGACTACATTGGACCCACCTAAATAATCCAGGATAATTTTTCCATCTCACGATCCTTAACCTAATCATATCTGCAGTCATTTTTAATATATTTGCAGGTTTTAGGTTTATAATGAAGACATCTTTTGGAAGAAGATCATTATTCTTCCTTTCACATACAGATTCTCCCCTAGAGCTGCTGGAAGGATGTAAGATCCATTTCAGATTGTTGAACTTAAAGACTGTAAGATAATAATTTTGTGATGTTTAAACCACTAGGTTTCTGATAATGTAATAGAAATAGAAAACATGACTTCCTTCTGTATAACTTGCCTTTTGATCACTCCCATGCATTCAGTACATTAAAAGGCAATCAGTCATTTTTATTAGAAACCAACACTTGTAATCAATTTTGTTTTAAAGTTGATTTGAACATATGGAAGTTTATCCTTTGAATATGTAAATCATATATCATTGTCATGTCTACTAATATATGAAGAAAATTCCATCCAGCAATGTTAAGTATGTGAGAGGATGCTTTTTTTTAAAATTTGAATTATGAGTCATCAATTGAATTATCTTGTTTGTATGATTAAGAGTGATAACATGTCCCTTAGTGTGAATTATGCTAATACAGATATGATATAGGATATATCATATTTTATTTAATATATTCATTCTAAGTTAAAGAGGAATGTTGCAAAATGTATATTATAACTTTAAATATCTGGAGTATTTTTCTATTTATAGAAAAAAAGTAGTTTCAGTTTTCATGCTGAACCAAAATAGTTTGATCTGCAATCAAGGATAATGAATTTTCATTACTAACTTTGAAATAAACATAGTGTATAGTAAAAGAATATATTATATATAATAGTATATAATAAATGAGTTTACATTAGTGTCATAATATATAATATAGGGTATATTAAAAAGAATATATAATATATATGATGGGAACAATATTTCCCATGTCAATTAAACATTAATAAGGGATGACAGCATTAGAATAATTTAACATAAAGTTATTTATTTACAGATTTATTGTAGATCTTTATCTTGATTTTAATGCTGAGAGCTAAGTTCATGTGTTGGTACTACTTTATAAAAATATTTGATAAATTTTGGAAATATTGACTCAGTAGTTGAAGATAGGATTACTAGAGGTGCTCATATAATCTAATGCTATATCTAATATGAAGAAATGCCAATATTCTAAGTTTTTAAGTATAAAAGTTACAAATTTATACAAGTTAATAATTTTAATTATTAATTTGAATACAAATAGTAATTGAAATATAAATATCTTTTAGTACAGGGAGATATCTATAACCCTAATATATAATGATTCATATTTTATATTTGTAATATTTTATTGGTGCATTATAGTCTCACATCATAATGTAGTTCATAGTGATGGTGACATACATCCACTTAGCACTTGGTGGACTTTCCCCTGGTTCCCTTCCCATTCCTCCACTTCTGCATACAGGATATTGAGATTGACATTGTTATTCTCATGTATATAATGGCCATGGAAGTGATCCCTTCATTGATTCTCCCTCTCCCCTTTTCCCCTAGACCACTTCCCTGGCTCCACTGTAGTTTCTCCTTCATTATCTGAAGTCCCTCTTGTATCCCAATTACTCCCTAGCTTTTGAACACGAGAAAAACATATGACCCTTCACTTTCTGTGACTGGCTAATCTCACTTAATATGATGTTCTCCAAGTCCATCCATTTTCCTGAAAATCACATAATTTTATTCTTTATTTCTGAGTAGAATTCCATTGTGTGTATATACCATATTTTGTAATCCATTTATCTGTTGATGGACACCTAGGTTGGTTCCATAATCTGGCTATTGTGAACTCTCCTGCTATAAACATGGATATGCATGTATCACTATAATATTCTGATTTCAATATCTTTGGAAAGGTACCCAGGAGTGGTATAGCTGGATCATATGGTGGACCCATTCCTAACTTTCTGAGGAATCTCTACACTGATCTCCATAGCAGTTGTACTAATTTGCAATCCCACCACCAACAGTGTAGAAGAGTTCCTATTTCCCCACATCCTCACCAGCATTTATAGTTGTTTGACTTCTTGATTTCCATTCTGATTGGGGTTAGATGGAATCTCATTGTAGTTTTGATTTGTATCTCCCTGATTGCTAAAGATGTTGAACATTTTTTAAGTAGATTTAATGGTCATTTGTATTTCTTCATTTGTGAAGTGACTATTTAGTTCAATTTCTTGATTGGGTTATTTGTTTTTTTAGTGTCGTCCATTAAGTACTTTGTATATTCTAGATATGAGTCCTCTATCAGAGGAATAGCTGGTAAAGATCTTCTGCCATTCTGTGGGCTCTCTCTTTAGACTCTTAATGGTTTTCCTTGATGAGCAGAAACTTTTTAGTTTAATACTATCCATTTCTTAATCCTTGTTTTAATTTCCTGAGCTTTGGGAGTCTTATTGAGGAAGTTTCTACCTGTGCCTATTTGTTGGGGAGATGATTTATGTTCCCTGTCATTTTGAATTGTATTTTCTGTTTGATAGAATGTTATTTCTCCTTCACTTAGTTGCACATCTGGTGGAATTCACCCCTTCTCCTTTTATGGTATTTATTTATTTTTTCTTCCTTGTGTTTTATTTCTTTACGTATTTTCTCTAGTGCCAGCTTGGTAGTCATGAATTCTTTCGGTTTCTGCTTGTCTTAGAAAGTTTTTATTTCTTCATCAACTTTGAATGATATCTTTTCTGGTTATAGCAATCTTGGTTGGAAGTTGTTTTCTTTCAGGGTTTGGAGTTCATCATACCATCCCCTCCTGGCTTTCATGACTTGGGTTGAGAAGTCAGGTGTGATTCTTATTGTTTAGTTCCTGAATGTCACCCATTCTTTTATTCTCAATGCATTCAAGATCCTTTCCTTGGCCTCTATACTAGTCATTTTGATTTTTATGTGGCGTGGAGAAGTTCTTCTTTGATCTTCTTTTGTTGGTGTTCTGAATATCTCCTGTACGTGGAGTTCCAACTCTTTTTCTATGTTTTGGAATTCTCTCATGTCATTTCTCTGAAGAAGTTTCTAATGCCTTTGGTTCGTGCTTCTAGACCTTCTTCAATGCCTAATATCTGTATGTTATGTTGTTTCATATTGTCTATATTTCTGGTCATGTTTTTGTATTGTCTTCTCTATATTGTTGACTGTGTAGGGAATTTTGAATGAGCTGTCTTTTGAGAGTGAGACTCTATTTTCTATGCAGTCTAGTTTGTCAGAAGTAGTTTCTACTGAGGTCTTTAATTCATTTATTATCCCCTTCATTTCACTCAAAGTCTCTTTTAAATTCTTACTTAGGGCCTCAATTTCTCTATTCATTTGTTCTTTCATTTCCTGTACACTTTCTCCGATTTTATTTCTGAGACCTTTGATTATATTGAAAATCAAAATTCTGAATTCTCCTGGCATTTTCTGCAGTTCAGTGTTGGTAATCTCCCTTGTTGTTCAGTTGCAGGAGTTTGTTGTTTCCTCAGTAGTCTTCATTCTATATATTCAGAATTCTTGGGTTTGTATTTCTGTTGTCTTGGCATCCTCTTCCTCTTGGTGTGAGAGTTCGATGTCATTTTGTTATCCCTTTATAAATAAGACCTATGCTGGGAGTATATATTTCCCTCAACAAATCTATCTAATATAATCAGACTTTTAAGTTTGTCCCCCAGAACCTCTTTAACAAGAGATTTGTCAGTGCTGACAAATAGGAGTCTCTGGCTGCAGGCCACTGTACTCTCTAGGCCCAAATTCAGCAGGGCCAGAGACTATGATATTCAGTTCAGAGCCTGCAGCCTGCTGGTCAGGATTTAATGCCTCACAGACACCACCACTGCTCAGTTGCTTGTGAACCCATGAGACCATTCAGAGTACTAACCTCCAGTCTCTGTGGCCAGAGCTTTGATTGCCCAGGGACACCACCACTCATCTGCTGGTTGTGATCACATGGAGCTGTCAGTCACTGGCATGCATGCATTCCAGGCCCAAACTCTGCTGGCAGAATGTGTTGTGTTTCCAACCTGTAGCTGTGGTCATGTGAACCCCTGATGGTTCCTGGCCTCCCTGTTTTCAAGACCCAGGATCTGAGAAGGAGAGATTGTACTGTTCTGACCCAGGGACTTGGGTGGCTCAGTTATTTAGCCTCAGGGACACAACTACTGCTTTGGGCAGCTGTGGTTACCTGAGACATTGTTGGTCTCTGGCCTTGGTGCTTGTGGCACCCAAACACTGCTGGGTGTGAGTTTATAGCCTTCTGAATTTTCAGCACAGTTGGCTGAGTTATTTCTCCCCACAGACACCACTGCTGGCATTCCTGTGGTGATTGCTGGAGACCTTGCAGGGTCACGGAAAACTGCTGACCCTAAGTCCCTAGGTACATAGGGACTATGTGCTAATTCACTTTTCTGTTGTCTCTGACTGTAGACCCTGCCCCCACCTCCACAGGGAAAATTTGCAAATTTACAGACCTTGTGGATCTTTTTGTTGCCGCACAAGTCCCTGTAGCCATGCAGGTTCCTACTGGGAGGGTTTGTAAACACAGGGTCTTCACAAGCACTTCTGGAGACTCTGCAGGAAGAGGTGAGTTCAGCTGCAGTCATAAGAGTTCTCCAGGTGGTTTAGCTGATTGGTCTGTAGATTCACAATAATCTTTAAGAGGTAGGATGTAGCCACTGGGATCTATGCAGGAAGATCCTGTCATTTCTGGTTCAAGTTCAGCTGGAGCCACTGGAGTTCACTGGGCAGTTTGACTAGGCAGTCTAGAGAGTTGCAGTTTTGAGGTACTTTTGCATGGAGAGAAGAATGCAATTGTTTTTGATGATGGTTTTCTGCAATCACTGGCTTGACAAAATTTTGCTTCTTTTTTGCTGGAGTTGGTCTCTCAGAGCCACCAGTCCTGGCAGCTGCCAGCTTCAGGGCTGGCTCACCAAGATGATGCTGAGGTACGGTAGAAGAAATAAAATATTCGGTAGAAAGGAGATGAATTGTGAAGGAAAGGAAAATGTAGTTTTAAAATCTAAAACACTTCATAATCCTTATCTTCACCTTACAGAGCCTGACAAAAGCCCTCAATGGGCCACACTTTTAACTATAATAGCAGACTTGGCCCGTGCTTTTCTTAGGCAAAGGTCTTTAATAGGCCTGGCCTATCCACCTTTAATAATAATAACCCATCTGGCCTGTCCTTTACTGAGGTTCTCAAAAAAGCCTAGCCTACACTTTTTTTTTTTTTTTTTTTTTTTTTTTGCGGTACCGGGGATTGAACGCAGGGGCGTTCTACCTCCGCGCTACGCCCCCGGCCCTATTTTTTATGCTTTATTTTGAAACCGGGTATCACGAAGTTGCGGAGGGCCTCACTAAAGGGAGAGAGAGAGAGAGCGAGAGAGTGAGAGCTGAGGCTGGCCGCGAACCCGGATCCTCCGGTCTCCGCCTCCCAAAGTACTGGGATTACAAGCATGCGCCACCACGCCCGGCCTAGCCTACACTTTTAATCATGACTTAGCTTCACACCTGAAATTCCTAAGATGCCAGATCCCAAAGAGGAAGTTTCACCTTTTGTAGAGCCCCACACCCTGGCTTCATGCCTTAACTCCCTGGGATTCTTATCCCAAAGGAATTCTCACCTTTTGTCAACCTGAAAATTCAAAGAAAGGAGACCACCATCCCATGTTGCCCCATTCCCGCCATGTGCCCCAAGCCACCCCCTCTCTAGGTCCCCTATAAGAAAAGGATTGCAAAGATTCCAAAGGCTTCTCTTATACTCTCCCTACACAGGGTGGCCTGTGTTTTCCCTTGAACATATATCCTTCACTTTCCTAAATAAACCTGTCTTTGTCTCTGACTGGCACGTGCTGAAATTCTTTTCTGCCATGGAAGCCAAGAACCCCACAGAATTATTGTGTTTTCACATTACAATGCCAGCCTCAACTCTCCGCTGACCAGAGGAGATGCATGGTGGAGTTCTTTTCAGACCTCTGCACTCTGTGCTGCCTCCAATTTCACCACATTTGGACTGTCTTTCTTTTGTTGAGTTCTGATTGTTTTTCCTCTCTTGCTTAGAAGCAGTCTTCCCATGGGTTGAATTCTGAGTCTCAGAGCAACTGAAACATTCTATTCTGCCATCTTTCTCTCCCCTCACATTTTATTGATAATCTGTTTTGCTTGGATAATTTGGGAATAAAATGTGTATGTATGTATAAAATACAGCATCTAAAATTCATTAACTTGAAATATCCATAATCATTTGACCATATTGCTACTTCTCTTATTAAGATTCCTTGTTATAAAGCATTCCAAGATCTTAAAATTCTATGGTATTCTTAATTTTAAAAATCTAAAAAAATCAAGTTAAAATATCATTCTTTATAGAGAAATATATTGGTTTGGGAGATAGTATCTAAGAAGTTTAATGACTGATGAGAAATTGAAAAATATACTTTGCTGAAAGGCATCTCTCATTTTGACTAATGAAAACTTTAGTCATATGTGATGATTCTAGTAATGGTAACAAATACATAAAACTGGGACTCCAAGAGATTAAACTTTAGTGGTGTGTGTGTGTGTGTGTGTGTGTGTGTGTGTGTGTAAATGCCATAAGGAGAATCATATAAATCAACTTGCTTTCCTTGGGTTGGTTTCTGGAGAAAGGAGAAAAAGACTTTCCTGATACTTCTTAATCACAAGCCAGCTGATACATGGATGGGAACAAAATTCATACAATTGTTTTGGTCCAAAGAAACCTTGAAGGAAAAAGCTTGAAAATTTAGTTTCAACTTAAATCCAGTTGGTAGCGCCAACAAATAGACATCTGATAAAAAACAGATGCCTATCTTAACTGTAGGGAAGTTCTAAATATAGACCTCAGAGAAATTCCAAAGACCCAAGTCTTTCAGAGGAAATTGAGTTTGCAATCAAACATCTCAAGAAAAATAAGAAAATAGGCTCTCATAATGAGTCATTAGAAACAATGAATAACTGGTTCACCCACTGAGAACAAGTTTTAGAATTATTACACCCAGCATATAAAACAAATAGGTTTAATATGTTCAAAGAAACAAAAGACAGAAAGAAGAATAAATGTAAGGAACAAGAAACTCAAGAGTTTAGTGAGAAAAACCAATGAGATTTTTAGAAATAAAAAGTATAGCATTTTAATTTAGAAATTCAAAGTGGGATCTTAGCATCAGAGTAGACAAAGTGGAAAAATAATTAGTGAATTAAATGTGAAAAAGTTTACTCAAAATATAGCACAAAGAAACATATCAAATTTCATTATAAATAATGAAACATTGAAAACTTTCCCTTAGAAACTGAGACCAATCAGGGTGAGGCAGGAGCCCCACTATGTCCTTGAAGCTATTTTGAGGCAGGGCCTGGCTAGGTCCTTGAAGCTACTCTGAGGCAGGGGCCTGGTTAGGTCCTTAAAGCTACTTCACAGGCCCCCTCAGATGTTAACAAGCAGAGCCACTCCAGACAGCCCTTGAAATAAGGCACAGAACTGATAGAAAAAGAGAGAAACGATGTACTAATTGCTGCTCTGCTTCTGCATCTTGCTTACACTAAGAAAAACAAGTCTCTCCCTTACCCCCCTCTCTAAAATTAGGTGACCAAATGTATAAAAGAGTTTGCATGTCCTGATTTTGGGGCACAGACCTGAAGCTTTGCTTACTGAGCCTGAGACTTCACTGGTGAATAAAGTAACCTGCTATCCAACTCTGGCCACTGTCTCTTGTCTCTGGGGACCTAGTTTCCTGCAACATTTTGGCAATCCAGCCAGGAGGCATTTTCAGGCTGGTCTAGTCCCAGAGATGGGACCCAGGGCATTTTGCCTCCTCTGGTATGTGTCTTGGGAGTCTGCCTTCCCCATCGCAGACATTAGTCCACGGAGCATGCAGATTGCGTGGACTTTGGGAGAAAGCAGTTTGCAATTGATGGAGCATGGCTTGAACTACTCCCAAGTAGTGTCTAGAAGGCAGTTGCCAGACACCAGGGTCCCCATTGCCCACAAGGGTGTTCTGCCTCTTTATCTCCTTCCCTTTTCTCTTTACAATAAACTCTCTGTTTGCCTTTCTGTTGTCTGCAAATGTCATTCTTCATACTTTGGAGACAAGAACCCTGGAAAGGAAAACATCTGTTTCATTGGAAATTCCCTGAGTAGTGTCTGAGGGACACGAAACCAGAATTCAGTTTAGGGTTCTGGTTGGGTGTATGTAAATGATGAGTGGGAATGTGTGACTGAGGCCAACTTTGAGATCAGACTCCAGTTTTCACCTCACAGGGCCAAGTGAGTGTTAAATCCGCTGCCTGGATCCAGGGCCATCCTGTAATGGCTTAGTGGCAGTCCAGCAAGGACCCTAAAAAGTTCTTAGTCTGACCAGAGTGGGGGTTGATACCATTCCGCCTATGCCAAGGGACAGATGAAATACCTCCACGAGGAGGATGGCTGGGCACAGACCAAGCAAGAGCTGTCTGTTATCAGTTTTAGGTGCACTAGCACTAGTCCAGACTCTAGGCAGGAATGGGAGGGAAACAGAGTAAGCCCACTCCTTTAGGCCTCATGATCAGGAATTTTAAGAAGGCTTATACAGGTAATCATGGATCAAAACTAACCCCAGGAAGGTTGTGCACTCTGTATCAGGTGGAACGGCCAACCTTTAGAGAAGAGTGGCCATCAAAAGGCTCGTTAGATCCAGGCATCAACAGATGCATTTAGGAGCAAGTCACAGGTAGCCCCAGAATATTCGGACCATTTCCTTTACATCAACACTTGGCTCCATGTAGAGTCAGACAATGGGCCAGTCTTCATTGCAGAAGTCACCCAGGACATGGCAGTTGCCCAGGCATCACCTGGAAACTGCATTCTGCACATAGGCCACAGAGTTCAGGCAAAGTAGAAAAAATGAATAGAACTATCAAAACTGGTTTAGGAAAAATATGTCAGGAAACCAATCTAATTTAGGTTCAAGCCTTACTCTTAGTCCTATTTAAAATTGCATGCCTTTCTGTCTGCAGGATCTTTTCATCCCTCCAAGGAAAACCCAGAAAAAAATACATAAATGACTGCACTTCAGTTACAGAGCTAACATAAAGTTTTTTGTCTCTCTTGTTTACTCTCTTTTGCTGTCCTTCTGCTTATACCAAGATAATTTTGCTATCCAAGGTTGCTTGAAAGTTTAGTCCTAGCTAAAATGTAAACATCTAAAGAAAATGATGTCTCTTTAAAAATCCAGGCCATGGTAAGACTTAGATAATCTTAATTTGTTTTAGATTTTATTATTGAGAAAAATATAATTTTATCTCAATAAAAATTATTTAAGGATTGTTTCAAAATGTAAATTTAAGGAAGTAATTAAAGCAGAAGGAAACCAGGATGTAGGAAGTAGAGAGGTTTTAAGAAAGTACATGAGTATGAGAAGTTTTGGTAAGGAAGGATGAAAAGAAAATATTTGGGGGATAAGAAAGCATCCTGTATGGTAAGTAAAGTTTATCCTAAGATTTTCCCAAATGGTAAAGGAAAGACTAGGATATAATCAGAAGGTTAAAAGCAAGTTGCAGAGGATTTGAGTAAGTCACAGAATGTTTGTGCAGGATGAAGCTTATGGAAGAAGTTTTGCATGTGTGATAAAGTTGGTTATATTTTAAAAAAGTATTTAAAAGATTTACAGTGTGGTTCTATTAAGATAATTTCCTGTGTTTTCTACTGTCTGTTTTCTATAGTTATCCTACTGAGCCATGGATTCTAAATTGCACTTCAAAAGTAAAGTTAACTTCTGTGTAACTGTGATGTTCTATTTGTGTTTACCAAATGTTAAAAATGCATAAACTTTTAAGGAAACTAGGTAAAGTCACACATGACTTGCATTAATGGGTATTAGACAAACACCAGTCAGTTTAACTATCCCAGTCCATCCCTATAAGCCTGAAAATCTAGTTTGGGTAAAAAACTGGAATCAGGCTCCCCTTATGGCAAAATGGAGAGGGCCCTTCAGTGTTATTCTTGCCACCCCAACAGCAGTAAATGTTGAGGATATTGCTGCTTAGATCCATCACAGCCACCTGAAGCTAACAGCCCCAGTGCCAACAGCCACAGAGACAGCTCACTGGACTGCTCACGAGAAACGTGGGAAGTCAAACAAGCTGATCCTGAGAAAGACAACTTGCCCTGCTCCGGTCACACCCAGAAGCTGACTGGCTCATGCATGGCTGAAGACTGAGGAGTGCAACATATCATGGCACAAAATTGGACTCTAAGTTTTATGACGTAAGTGCTGTAGGATTGACTTTATTAGTGGGATTTATGGTGGTCTCAATTTTAATACTTAGGGGTCTGCCCAATTTGATTTTGCATTGCTAAGATGAGAAAACAATTGGCGGTTCTAGTCCTGTGGAGAGGACTAATAGAGTTGTTGCAGCCAGCCTCTGCAATCTTCACCATTAATGTGACCAAAATTAGCAATCCTATTGTTGTCAAATTTGATGCATGTCAGGTTATATCTTGTAGCAGCATGAAAAACCAATGGCTACTCACCCAGGCTGACAAATACTTCTGCCCTGAATTGGGTTCAGGTTATACTCAGACCAGGCCCTGTCCTAATTGGGACAGTGTCTGGTGGACCACCAATAACCAAAGGTGGGCAGTCAATAAAGAATGGGTGATCCCATCATGGAAGACTCTAAAAAATAAGATTCACATTGCCCGGGTTGACTTTAGGATTGACTTTATTAGTGGGATTTTCAGTGGTCTCAATTTTAACATTTAGGGGTCTTCCCAATTTCACTTTGCAATGCTGAGATGAGAAAACAATTGGCGGTTCTTGTCCTGTGGGGAGGACTAATAGAGATCCCGTAGGGCATGTCAGATTACAGCTCATTGAGTCAAATAGCCCTACTGAGACCCCCTCCTTCTGTAACTTTCAACAAAACATCTCTATGGGAGGCCAAAAATGATCCATTCAAAGTAACTACAGTAGAGATAAAAAAAACATCTAAAACAGACTTTAGAAATAGAAACCAGGTTTGGGGACACAAATGCATGGCTGGAATGGGTTAAATATTCTGTAAAGACTGCCAGCAAGACAGATTGTTATCTGTGTGCCACCAGCCAGCCACAAGCACAAATTGTTTATTTTCCTTTGAGGTGGGGATTGGCCAAGGCTGTTTTAAAATGCCTTTTAGATCTTTTTAAAGGAAACCGAAACCCTTCCAATGAAACTAGTAAGACTCTGGCCTTCTTATTTCCCAAGATAGATACCAGTATCTATCAGGCCAAACATTCTCTCTGGAGTCCTATAGGAAGCCCCCAGGCTATTCAGCCCCCCTCCAAGTCAGCCAACTTTACAGCATGTCTCACTTGAGAGACACCTGTGGGGGAGGGTATCTATCTTGGACACTTGATCTGCAGGGAGGCTAAAGCTTACACTGAAAGGACTGAGCAGACATCTGGTGGTATTGTTCTCAACCCTGCCAAGTTTCTGGGGAGGAACTTGCACACTGGTTCAGCTAGTTGTCTTGTTCGTCATCACTTATCAATGCAAAGAAGGGCAAAAAGGTCTCCACAGGGCCCGGTGTGAGACCATACCTGGAACAGGAGGGTCCTTTGATCCTCACATGTACTTAGATGCCATAGGGGTACCCAGGGGAATTCTGGAAAAGTTCATGGCAAGAGACCAAATAGCCACAGGTTTTGAGTCTCTTTTCTGGTGAGTCACAATCAATAAAAATATAGATTGGATAAATTACATCTACTATAATCAGCAAAGATTTGTCAATTACACTCAAAATGCAATAAAAGGAATTGCTGACCAATTAGAGCCTACCAGTCAGATGGCCTGAGAAAATAGAATGGCTTTCGACATGTTACTGGCAGAAAAAGGAGGTGTTTGTGTGATGCTGGGTGGTTAATGCTGCACTTTTATACCAAATAACACTACCCCTGATGGAACCATTACACGAGCCTTAAAGGGATTGACCACCCTGGCTGATGAATTGGCAGAAAACTCTGGAGTTGACAACCCTTTCAGCAATATGCTCCAAAAATGGTTTGGAAACTAGAAAACTTTATTGGCCTTGGTCTTAACCACCTTAATAGTGGTAATGAGAGTTTTCATCCTGGTCTGATGCTGCCTCATACTGTGTGTAAGGGCGTTAATGCAACGAGTAATAGAAACCTCAATAGCTAAAAGGAACCCACCCCCATATGCCACCCTTATGGCTCTGATTGAAAGTAATCTCAAAAATTGAAAACTTCTCATTAAGCATGTTGAGAAGTCTCAAATGGGGGAATGAGGCAGGAACCTGGCTATGTCCTTGAGGCTATTCTCAGGCAGGATTCTGGCTAGGTCCTTGAAGTTACTCTGAGTCAGGGGCCCGGCTAGGTCCTTGAAGCTACTTCATAGGCCCCCTCAGACGTTAACAAGCAGAGCCACCCCAGACAGTCTGCAAGATAAGTCACAGAACTGATAGAAAAAGAGAGAAACAATGTACTGACTAATTACTGTTCTGCTTCTGCATCTTGCTTATGCTAGGAAAAACAAGTCTCTCGCTTACTCTTCCCTTCTAAAATTAGGTGACCAAATGTATACAAGAACTTGCATGTTCTGAGTTCCCAGCTTAGAAATGAAGCTTTGCTTAACTGAGCCTTCTCTGGTGAATAAAGTAACCTGCTAACCAACTCTGGCCACTGTCTCTTATCTTTGGGGACCCAGTTTCCTGCAACAAGGGTGCCTACTGATTACAGTTGTTGTCACTGAACTGGAGGTCCTAACCAGCATTTTGGAATTAAAGAAGTGAATGAATGAATGAATAAATGCTTTAGAGATTTAAATATTGGAAGAAAGGATTAAAATTAACATTGTGTATATAGAAACTTCAAAATAAGATTAGACACCTTACTTGACTTAATAAGGGATTTTGACAAAGAAAATAGATGCAAACTAAATATATGAAATCAACTTGTATTTCTATGCACCAACAGAAAACACATCTTTTAAAAAGGCATAGTTGTTCCTGGCCATCGTGGTGCACGCTTGTAATCCCAGTACTCGGGAGGTGGAGACCAGAGGATCCGGGTTTGTGGCCAGCCTCAGCTACTTAGTGAGGCCCTCCGCAACTTCGTGAGACCCGGTTTCAAAATAAAGGATAAAAAATAGGGCCGGGGGTGTGGCTTGGAGGTAGAATGCCCCTGGGTTCAATCCCTGGTACCGCAAAAAAAAAAAAAGGCATAGTTGCCTATATAATTACCTATATCATGTAGTCCCAAAATATATAGAAAAGTGTAAAAAAGATAGTCAATAGAAAAATGATGAAAGAGCTTCACAAAATTCGGCTAGATAATAAATACATTGAAAAATTTTCAATCTCATAAACAAGTAGAAAAATGCAAATTAAAATTATAAGGAGAAACTACTACATCTACCAAATTAATGAAATTTAAGTCTTACAACATCAAATTTGGGTGAGAAGTTGGGCATGGTGGCACACGCTTGTAATCCCAGTACTTGGGAGGTTGAGACTGGAGGATCCGGGTTCCCAGCCAGCCTCAGCTACTTAGTGAGGCCCTCCACAACTTAGGAGACCCTGTTTCAAAATAAATAAAAAAATAGGGCTGGGGGTGTAGCTCAGAGGTAGAATGCCCCTGGGTTCAATCCCCAGTACCACAAAAAAATAAAAAAAAATTTGGGTTAGGATGTGAAGCTGTTTGGAAAACAAAACAATTTGGCATTATCCAGTGAGGTTGGAGATACTCATTTTCTCCTACCTAGCTCATACAGGCATGAAAGAAACAATGGAACGATTTAAAAGAAAATTACACGGTAATGATTTAAAAACCATCAATGTTTACCTAGTTGTTATAAAATTCATGTCATCATGAGCTGGTTATGGGTAGAAGATTCCTGTGCTGCCCAGGGCAGGCAGGCTATTGGCATAGCAACGAAGATAAGATAAATGGAGGCACTGAGACCTAGAAGGTCATAGACACTGGAACTTAAAGGGGGATTGGAAAGCATCATGTATCCCCTCATCTAGTTGCTGATTGAGCTATAACCTGATTTATGATATTCTGTTTGGTGATGTAAGTCCAGACTGGCCTGTCTTTGTAAAGATAAGGAAGCATGAACTAAATGTAAGACCCGGAGTTTAGGGGGTGGCAGTGTCTCGTTTCAAGCATCCTTCACCTTAGTGTAGTGCTTTTTCCTTTCACTTGGCAATAAACCTCTTAGCTTTGCATCTGAGACTTCTGGCTCTTTATTTCTATACTCAGTTTAGGAAAAGAACCCATGAGTGGGCTTTGCGCCCTAACAATCACACACTACATAAAATACTTTTAATGGCTGCCACCTTTCTAGAATCCTATTTGGAAATTAAGTGTCTCTTGCTTTTGATATAGTAAATTTGTATATAACTAATTAATGTGGCAATTTGGCCTTTTAATCTAGGAAATAATGATAAACAAGTACAAAGATTGATGTGTCAGGATGATCACTAAAGTGCAATTTTTAAGAGCAAAACAAATTTGGAAAAATAAAAAGTAGAGACTAGCCAAGTGCAGTGGTACACACCTGTATTCCTAGTACTTGGGAGGCTGAGACAGGAGGATCACAGGATTGTGGCCAGCCTCAGCAATCTAGCAAGGCCTTCAGCAACTTAGTGATACCCTGTGTCAAAATAAAAAATAAAATAGGGCTGAGGGTATAGCTCAGAGGTAAAACACTCCTGAGTTCATTCCCCAGTAGTGCACACATGCGTGCACACACACACCCACACAACACACACACTTAATAAATTAGGACGTATCTATCCTGTGAACTGTGTTTTACAATTCAGTGTTGTAGAAGAATTCTCATTGTAGGTTGTGATGTAATACCAATTAGTTAAAAAGAGGGGAATGTCATGCTCCCTATGCTATTTAAATATTATATACATGCACAAAAATGGTGAAATATTTAGAGAATTTATTGCTATGTGGTAAGATAGGGACAATTAGGCAATTGTATTCTCTTCCTTATATTTTTCAGATATTCTACAATCTTATGTATTGATTTCATTTACATAAATAAAATTTGTAAAGAAATAAATTTTCTATATTGCTCAGAGACTCACTACAGCTCTGTTTTTAAAATTTTTGGACAACCCTGGCATGGTGGCGCCCGCCTGTAATCCCAGTACTTGGGAGGCTGAGACCGGAGGATAGGCCAGCCTCAGCTACTTAATGAGGCCCTCCACAACTTAGTGAGACCCTGTTTCAAAATAAAAATTAAAAAAATAGGACTGGGGGTGTAGCCCGGAGGTAGAATGCCCCTGGGTTGAATCCTCAGTACCGCCAAAAAAAAATTTTTTTTGTACAATAAAGAATTTGATTCTATCATTTGTGAAGTAGATGGATGCATGGTGATTGTATATTTTCAAGGTGTACAATGTGATGATTTAATTTGTCTATGTTGTGTAATGATTGTGACAATCAAATTAATTGACATCTATTACCATCTATACTATACATTAGATCTACAGAATGTCTTTATCTTATAACTGAAAGTATGTACCCTTTGACCATCTTCCCTTTTCCCCTTTTCTTCAGCCTTGGTAACCACCATTTTCCTTTCTGCTTGTATGAGTTTGACATTTTCATAGTGTATATATAAGTGAGATCATAAAGTATTGTCTGTGTCTGGCTTATTCTACATAGTATAATGCTTTCCAGGTTCATCCAAGTTGTTGCAAATAGCAGGACTTCCTTCTTTTTTATGACCAAATAGTATTCTATTGGGTATACACCACATTTTCTTTATCAGTTCATCCACTGATGGACAGTTAGGTTATTTCCATATCACGGCTCTTGTGAATAATACTGCAATGGATATGGGGATACATATCTCCCTTGAAGTACTTATTTCTTTTCCTATAAATATATATCCAGAAGCTGGATTCTTGGATCATATGATAGTTTCATTTTAAAGTTTTGGGGTACCTCGAGCTATTTTCCATTGTGGTTGTACCAAGTTATATTCTAACCAACAGTGTATAAATGTTTCCTTTTCTCTATACCCTTTACAACAGTTATTATACCATGATAACAGTCATCCTAACAGATATAAGGTGATATCTGATTGGGATTTTGATTTGTATTTTTCTGATGATTAGAAATGTTGGAGCACATTTTCATATACCTGTTAGCCATTTTCATGTATTCTTTGAAAAAAAATTCCATTCAGGTAGGTTCTTTGCTAATTTTTTAATTGGATATTTATATATTTGTGTGTTTTTGCTCATACTTCTGCTTTTCAAATGTTTAGAGCTTGCAAATAAGTTTTCTTTGAACCTAGATTCTAGGTAGGTTACATGGTGAATTCCAAATTTCCTTGCACCAAGGGAACACTTTTCAATTCTCTCCCATATTTTCATGTAAATTCTATCTCATTTAAAAATACCTATATACTAAGAAGATCAACATTTGGGTGAAACATTTTATGTTTTAAGATGTCAACAACTGCCTGAAATATAAGGAGCCTGTGCTTCCTAGAGGAACATGTCTAATTTCACAGGCAGCACCCAATAAGGTTGGCCTTTTCTGTGTTTGCTCATTTTGACACTTAGGAAAGTAGCCAGATCAACAAGTAACGTAGAAATTATGTTTGGGACAGAAGTTGCTTAGTCAATATTTTCTGTGAAGGAAATGACAGTACAATGAAAACCCAAGTTGTCCCAGCAAACACCTCCTTTTGCTCACAAAATAATAAAATCGCCAGGCTGCAATATATGCATTAAAAAATGAAAATCTGAAGAAACAGCTACTCCCAGATCATTGTCATCGGGATAAAGTTGGATTTCCAATTATATCTTTTAAATAAAACCCAGAAAATGTGTCATTGGAATGAATTCATTTAATTGTTGTTTGTTTGGGGCTGAATAGTAGCCCCAAAGATGTCAGGTTCTAATTCCTGAAATTTGTAAATGTTACCTTATTTGGAAAAACGATTTTTGTCAATTTAATTGAAGATCTTGAGATGGATTTGACCTGGGTGAAACCTAAATGCCTTTGTGTACATCTTTATAAAAAAGAGGCAGAGACAGTTATTTTTTGTTGTTGTTGT
Source organism: Glis glis (assembly GCA_004027185.1). Taxonomy (NCBI): domain Eukaryota; kingdom Metazoa; phylum Chordata; class Mammalia; order Rodentia; family Gliridae; genus Glis; species Glis glis. Next base: position 46,456 of record PVJS01009536.1, read on the forward strand.
TGTTTGATTGTTTTTTTTTGTGTATGATATTGGGTATTGAACATCCAGGGGCATTCCATCCTACACCCCCAGCCCTTTTTATTTTTTGTTTTGAAGCAGGGTCTCGCTAGATTGCTGAGAAACTCTCTATATTTCTGAAGCTGTCCTTGAACCTGTAATCCTCCTGTCCCAGCCTCTCAAGTACTGGGATTACAAGCATGTACCACCATGCCTGGCTTGGATAGAAATCTGACACATAGAAAACAAGAAGGCAATGTGATCCTCAAGGTTGAAGCTATGGTTATGTGGACACTGAGGAATGCTGGCAGCCACCAGAAGCTAAAAAAAGACAAGGCACAGATTTCCCCTTAGAGACTCTAGAGGGAGTGTGGCCCTCTGACACCTTGACTTTGGACTTCAAGCCAACAGAACTGTGAGAAAATAATTTTGTTGTTGTTGTCCTAAGCCACTTGAGGTAATTTGTTATGGCAGCCGCAGGAAACCAATATATTGTACATAAAATAAATACAGAAATAGCAATTGCCATAAGTGGATTTAGATCTTGTTATTAAACAGTCAGCTACGTATTTGCAAGAAAAAGACAAGTGCAACTAGCAAAAACATTAAAATGTTTTTTCCTAATAGCAATCATTTCTTAGTGTCATTTTTCATGGTCATTTGTAAAGTGTATTTTTCTCTTTTTAATATATCTTTCTTTCTTACATTAGCAATTGTGTTTATCTTGGCAGTCTCTGAAAATCGATGCTACCCAGTTCCAGCACTCATTTATCTTCTCGTTTTAACTCTGATGCAAATAAATCCGCAAGTTAGAGAAGAAAATAGAAAACTATCATCAGGCTTTTTAAAACATGAGATCCGGGGGTTTCTGGTGCTAGGATTCACTATTAAGTTTATACTTTTATTTTCTCAGGATGAAATAAATGGTTTGCAATTTTCTTGAACAAAACTATTGACTTTCTCTTAGTTCCTAAACACAGTTTGGTAGCTGAGCTATAAGAGTCCTTAGATATTTGCTAGTTTATGCTTTGGTCTTATTTTTAATTGTTGGTTGCTTTGTTATTCTTATCAAAGCAAAATGAGTGTATGATAAAAACATTTTTAAAGGATTATAATTAAAAAACCAGAATACTCCTACACATATATCTTCTCCACTCCCAGTCTCCTTAGAGATATCTTTTAATGTGTTCAACTTTAATTTTCTAGATTTATTATTTTTTGATAATTTCTATTGAATTCCTGCTATGAAAAGTGAAGATTTAACTTAATACTCATACACTATCATTCATTTCTTCCTCTCGTTTTCCCAAGTGTTGACAGTCATTTATATGTCACTTTCCCCATTCAATTGAACATTGTGGTCACTTTCAATAAAATACTTTTTTGTTTCACCAAATTTACATGACATTGCTTGACTCCCTGTTATGCCAAGAGAACGACTCATCTCCACTCTGTTTTTCTTATCCTTCCTCCTCCAGACTTCTATTAGGCTGGTAACATTTACTTTCTGCTTTTTGTAGTCATAAATACTATTGAACTAGGTTGTATGTCCTCTGCTCGAGGCTTTAAAATGTCCAGGCTGGCGGCCGCCCCGGCAGTCCCTGCGTGCGCCACCTGGGCGGACCCCGTGCGCCAGGTACCGGACCCCTCCAGCGTCCCCGCGCCGGCTGCCCCGGCAGTCCCTGCGTGCGCCACATGGGCGGACCCCGTGCGCCAGGTACTGGACCCCCCGGCGTCCCCGCGCCGGCCGCCCTGGCAGGCCCTGCGTGTGCCACCTGGGCGCACCCTGTGCGCCAGGTACCGAACCCCCCCCACACACGACCCCGTGCGCGCAGCCCCGGCAGCCTCTGTGCCACCTCGGTGGACCCTGAGCCAGGTACCAGACCCCGGTGTCCCCGCCTGTCACCTTGACATCCTCTGTGCCTGCCCCGGGCCTCGGATCCACCCACACCGTGTCACCTCGGCCAACTCTGCACCTGCCCCTGGCCTCCGCGCCACCCCAACAGCCTCTGTGCCACCTCGGCAGCCTCAGCATCACCTCGGCAGCCTCAGCATCACCTCGGTGGCCGCTGCACCCACCCCAAGCCTTGGCCTCACCTCGGCAGCCTCTGCTCCAGGCCTCGGTGTAACCCTGACAGCCACTGCGCCACCTCAGCAGCCCCTGTGCCAGGAGCCTCTGTGCTACGATTCAGAGCCTGGATACCCTCCGACGCCGCCACCCAAAACCCGCACCACTCTCCGGGTTGTCAGTGAGTCAGGGCACACCCTGGCGCTGACACCTGAGATCTAGGAGCACACGCTCCTCCCTGGGACCCTTGTGCGATCCTCTGTGCCACGCCACAGAACCTGCACACCCTTAGGCACCCCTACTCGATACCTGGAGCCCGCACCCCCCACGGGCCCGTTGAAATCCTCAGCACAGTGCATCAGAGCCCGGGCACCCTCCGGCGACATTGCCCGAGACCCGGAACACGTGTGCATCCCTAGGGGCCCGGGCGACCCCCAGCACCTGTGCCTCGGAAACAGGGCACCTTCCAGCACCATCTCCCGCGCATCAGTACCCGCACCCAACACCGCGCCTCGAAGTGCTCCTCACGTGACAACACCTGAGCTCTGGACCCTGCGTACCCCTCCACACACAGTACCACGCCCCAGCCAACCGGACGAGAGGGATCCACAGCCTGCAGCATACTGACCCAATTGGGACTACAGGAGCCATCAAGAGATCTCATACACAGAAAGGAAAATGATGCGGAGGCAACAGAAACACAAAATGGAAAACACCGAAAATGCAAGAATGAAGAACAGTGAGGAAACAGGAAACATCCACAATTCATCAACAAGTGAGATCACTGACTCTGACCTACAGGAAATGCAAGATGGAGAATTCCGAATTTTGATTTTCAGAATGATGAAAGGCCTCAAAGCAAGCATAGAGGAGATGAAGGAGGAAGTTGAGGCTCTAAGGAAGAATCAGAAAGAAACTCTGAACGATATGAAGGATTCAATAAACGAATTAAAGACTGCAATAGAAACCAACGCTAGTAGGCTCGACCACATGGAAAATAGAGTATCACTACTGGAAGACAGCTCATTCAAAACTGAGAACACAGTCAATGATATACAGAAGATATTACAACAACACACCCTGGCCATTCAAGAAATACAAGACAATGCAAGGCATCCTAATCTAAGGATAAAAGGCCTTGAAGAAGGCTTAGAAGCACAGACCAAGGGTATAAGAAACCTCTTCAAAGAAATAATTTCAGAGAATTTTCCGAACATAGAGAAAGATTTGGACATACACATACAGGAGACATATAGAACACCGTTAAGACAGGACCAAAGAAGGACCTCCCCTCGCCACGTAATAATTAAAATGACTAACTTAGAGGCCAAAGAAAGAATCCTAAAAGCAGTAAGAACAAAAGAACGGGTGACATACAGGGGCAAAACCATAAAAATCACCCCAGACTTATCAACTCAAGTCAGGAATGCCAGGAGGGATTGGTATGAAGTACTCCGGACCCTGGAAGAAAACAATTTCCAACCAAGACTGAAATATCCAGCAAAGCTATCATTTGAAATTGATGGAGAAATGAAAATGTTCCATGATAAACAAACATTTAAAGAATTCTTGAGGACCAAGCCAACACTAGAGAAAATCCTGAAAGAAA
>PVJS01009537.1:0-50126 GCA_004027185.1 Glis glis
ACACTATAGCACATGATGTACATACACAAACCTATAAGACTCAATCACTATCCGGAGCATGAAAGGGAGGGAAGGGGGAGGGAATAGGGTGGGATTGGAGGGAGGGCTAAATGTGCAATGTGTGCATGTATGATGTTGATACCCTGACATATATCAAAATGTATAATTACAATGCACCAATAAATGAACATAAAAAAAAAGAAATTTCAAAGGGAGAAAAAATCAAAAGGAGAGTGTCAGGCGAGGTGGTGCACACCTGTAATCCTAGCCACAGGCGTCACTGAGGCAGGAAGACCCTAAGTTCAAGGCCAGCCTGGGCAGTTTAAGGATACCTTGTCTCAAAATAAAAATAAAAAAGACTGGGGATGTAGCTCAGTGGTAGAGCGCCCCTGGGCTCAATCTCCAGCATCACAAAAAAGGGTGAATGAGACCAGGTGTGACTAAATTTATGACCTCCAAGAAAATAAAATAATTTCAAAATAAATATAACCTTGAGAAATGAGATACTTTAATAATGGGGTCAGCATGAGGGAAGCAGTTGGGAGTAAATTACATTAAATTATTTCCCTATGAGTGAACACACAGTGTAATAAGCTGTGAAGAGGGTAATTCCATACTTACATTGTGTTTTGCAAGCAAAGTGGGAAATTGAGAATTACTGAACCTTGCTTAAGTTCTTATCCAAATGAGTGTTTCAATTACTTAACTAAGATTTTTCCATGTTTTAGAACTGGAGCTAGTATGTGGGATAAAGCAGTCAATCTATAGTGCAGCAAAATGGTCCAACGAGTATGTTAAACATGGGATTAAATCAAACTGAAGAAGGCTATTTGTGTTTCTAACATCCAGCAATATTATTTAGGGAAGATCTATTAAGCTTTATTTCAAATACCTGCAAATACACATACCAATCAGTTTTACTGAGATACAATTTACATACTATAAAGTTCAATCCCTTTTTAAAGCTTAACTTCAACAATAAGGAATAAATGGAGACTTACTAAAAATAATGAAAGAAAGTTGCCAGGCACAGTGGCACAGGCCTTTAATCCCAGCTACTTGGGAGGCTAAGGCAGGAAGATCCCAGGTTGGGCAATTTAGCAAGTCACTGGTTTAAAATAAATATAAAAATAAAAATAAAAATAGGGCTGGGGATGTAGTTCAGTGGTAGAGTGCTTACCTAGCAAGCGCAAAACCTGGGTTAATCTCTAGTAAACCCCCACCCCAAAGAAAAAGGAAAAAGAAAAAAGTTTAAGAATACAATATAATGATGCTTTTTAACTCCAGTATACTGCTGAACATGTTATGGGATAGCAATAAACATCCTAATTCACTAAGTAATCCAAATTCACTAAGTAATCCAAAATCCAAGTTTTCTCAAATATATGTACCAATAAAAGAAACAAAACTCATCAGTAAAAACTAATAAAAGCAAAGTATTCCCTTCTGGTGCTATTTAGTAGAAAGGCAAGGACTTAAAATTGATTGCTAGTTTGGGTGGCCTTGGGATGAAAGAAGGTAGGAATGAACTTTCATTTCTTTTTATAACTATTAAGGTGCTTAATATAGTTTTTATTTTCATACTGGGGATTTAACCCAGGAGCATTCTACTTCCAGGCTATGTGCCCAGCCATTTTTATTTTATTTTATTTTGAAAAAGGGTCTCACTAGGTTGATGAGAGTCTCCTCACTACATTGCTGAGGCTGTCCTCGAACCTGCGATTCTCCCAAGTATACTGGGATTACAGGTGTGCCACCATGCCTGGCTTTAGTATAGTTTTTTTTTTTGTTGTTGTTGTTGTTACATACTGGGTATTTAAGAAATACTGGCTAAACTAAAGAATGCGAGAAACTATAATATCCATGGAACAAAAACCAAAGCAAAGCAAACTTTGAAAAACAAGTTTGTAATTCCAAATGGAGGCCTTGGAAGTTTATTTTCAGGGCTGATAACTCAGATGGCAATATCTTTTTTTTTTTTTTAATATATGCAGTATATTACCATGTGAGAAATTCTAGTACATATCCCCTGTGGTGAGGTCAGTCTGGCCTTGACCAAGATGGAAGTGTCTAAAGATGAAATCATGGAACAAATCCAGCACAGCACACCGCCTGGATAAGGCGCTTTGCCCCATGGAGTCCGTGGAAGCCTTGTGGAATGGAAGAAGGGAGAGATGTGTCAGTTGTTCCTAGGACATCTTAACCGTAACAAAGATGCTAACATGAGTCTTCTAATTCTTCTTTCTAAATTCTAAAAGTTACCAAAACAGTTTCATGCATAAGAAATGGGGAGTTCAAATAAAACAGAATAATATTTTATAAGGATCAGACAGATAGTATTAGTATAAATAAGAATGAATGTCAGAGTAAAGGAGACAAGCACAAGCACTTCTTAGCTTTGGAAATGCATCACTTTGATCTCATTATCTCTCACTCTTGCTCTCTCACACATATACACTGCATTTTTGGATCTCAAATAATCATTTTATATGACTTTTTTTTTTTTTGTGCTGTGCTGGGGATTGAACCCAGGGGTTTCATGCCTACTATGTGAGCGTACTACCATTAAGCTATATCCCAGCCCCTATATGACTTTTTTAAAAGCTTTCTATAGTATACACATGATGAAAGCTGCCTACTATGAATAAAAGGTCTAATCACATTCTTTTTACTATGGAAATGATCAGGAAAATAAGAAAATAAATAGCTCAAGTACACTTATTTAGATAATATATAGATAAGTTGGTTAATTAATGTATTTACTTAATAATCAAGAGAAAGTAAGACTGCCTTGGGAAAAAGGAAGAGGGTGTTAGTTAATAAAATGCCTTATGAGAAAATAATAAATCACAAAAAGTATAGTAAACTCCCCACTACTTTGTATGCATCAGATCCTATCACAAATAGTGTGTTCTGTACTGGTTCCTAAACCTGAAAAAGTTTAATAATCAACTAGAGAAGACATCTACAAGAATTTACAAAGAAAGGCGACCAAACTAGAAGCACTAGTGCTATTTAGCCTGGATACAAGAGTAATGGGATTAAAATATTTAATGGCTGTTACAAAGTGGTTAAACCTACTCTCTGCTGCTCTCCAAAATAGGCATATAGGATATTTTATTTGATTAAAAGATAATTTTTTGAGCACATTCTAAATGTAATTAGGTGAAGGAAAGATACCAAGTTGATCAGACAAATATTCTATTCTCTTATAATATGCTGTCTAGAATGGAAAGGAAGATATAGAAAACGAGTGCATTCTAGTATCTGCAAGAGCCTAGTTCATAATGGACACTCAATGACTTACTTATTTTGTGGTAATAAGAATCAAACACAGGACCCCCTGCATGTTTGTGAGCACTTTGCCACTGAGCTACACCCTGGGCTTTCTTTATTTTGAGATAGGGTCTCACTAAGTTGCCCTAGCTGGCCTTGAACTTGAGATCCTCTGGCCTCAGCCTTGCAAATAGCCAGGATTACAGGCATACACCACCCACCTGGCTTCAATATTTTGTAGAATGAATGAATGACTGCAACCCTCGCCCCACTAATTTTGTGACCTTTGGCTTGACTTAGTTGCATCAGGTGCCTCCCTGACACGTTCCTCCTCCGCAAAGCTGCAGGCTCATAGAGTAGGCAACCTTGCCAAACGGAGATAGCGCACTCTTTACTCGTGGTATAAGCATACTCAATACACAAGCCACAAAGTAACAACTGCTAGAAAAGAGGACCAAAAAGTGCAGTGGGGAATTCAGAGGTTTAAAATAATTAGAAATAAAATTATAAGAAGGCATATTCCATTTCAACCTAATAATTGAAGTTGTCCAATATAGGAACAAGTATTGAATGCTCAGCTACCCAAGTCAAAAATCTATCTTCAGGGGGATACTTCCTATTGTCCCTCACTGTCTACCCTGTTATCTGGAGATGTAGTGTGGGGCTAATTCATCTTGCTGGGGCCATCAGGAATGCAGACTGCTCTAAATCAGTCTACAAAGTAGAATGATTTGTCCACACTTGAGGTAAACAAATAGTAAATCAGATTTCAGAATCTTCCAGAATAAAGTCAACAGAACTACAGCCTATGCTGTTTCCACAACACACTAGATGTTTTCTAGATTTACTGAAGGTGATTTAATATATCTTTTAATAAAACCATGAAAACAAAAGTCTTCATAAATTGGCATCCTGTGAAATACATACAGAGATATTGTTCTAGTTAATAAAAATAAATTGTATCCAGAGAAATAACATTTGGGTTGTAGTGAATTAACAATATTAATCCTCTTTATTACCATACAATAAATTTAAGGATTATGTTTTTAGCATATGTCTTTAAATGAGAAAATCCTTTGATATATGTATCTGTGGTAAGTCTGCTTATCATTTGCTAGTAGCAAAGCATAAACATTGAATTATTTGTCTATGACTCCTTTACCATGAAGAAAAATCGCAGCATTTCCCTCTATCATTCATATCTTTCCATATTAGTATATATAAAAATAAAATTTGATATTGATTTTTAAATATACTTTTATTGGTCCATTTGTAGTCTCACATCATAATGTAGTTTAGAGTGATAGGGACATATATGCACACAGCACTTGGTGGGCTTTCCCCAGCTCCCACCTTAATTCCTCCCCTTCCCTGTACATGATATTAAGATTCGCACTGATAATTCATATACATATATAACATCCCCCCAACCCTCCCCTAGACCCCCGACATTGTTCCACTGGGGTTACTCCTCCTTTATCTGGAGCCCTTCTTATATCCCAATTACTCCCTAGCTTCCACATATGAGAGAAAACACATGACCCTTTACTTTCTGTGACTGGCGAATCCCATATTTATTTTTAAAGACTGAAATATGAAAATGTTGTATAAAATAAATGCTATTTTGTGGTATGTATATATATAAATAGGTGCACAGACACGTACGTATGTGTATATGTGTATATAATACCTAACATCATTCAGCAATCTTCAAGATGTTAAAGCAACACTGTAGTTAGCAACACTGCAGTTCAACAACTAATAGTTCAATAGGAGCCTTGCATTGTTTGTATAAGCATTTTAATGAAGTGATAATTTAACGAATTATCATATTGGCAACCTATGAATCAAAACCAGAATGCTAATATATCTGATATGTGATTGCATATTCAGTTCCTAAAAAATTAGCTGGTGATAGAACACATGAAGATTTCACATGAAAATTAAAGATAACTGATTATATATAATTTTAAATTTTGAAGTCTTGGGATGATCTACAAGGACTATGCTCTAGATGACAATGCTTAGCTAGACCTGAGCCGGGGCTAGGCCCTTTAGATAGATGCAACATGGGTTAGCTAGTTGGTATAAGTCCCAATTCATGCCTAAGTCACTCATTTGGTTTATGAATCAGATTCCTACAGGCTTTTACATCTGTCACCCTTTATTATAAGGAAAAATATCTAATGAAGCCAATAATAATGGGTGAAAGCAAATATAATACAAAAATCATCTGAATAACCTTGTAATAAAGTGAGGCACATATTCATTTATTCAGAGTTTTTATTTATTTATTTATTTGTTTGTTTGGGTTTTTTTAACTTTTTATGTTCATTTATTGGTGCATTGTAAATTATAATTATACATTTTGATATATGTCAGGGTATGAACATCATACATGCACACATATTCAGAGTTTTGAACACTCATAAATTGCCTCTCTCTGTGCTTCCACTATGAGAGAGAGAGAGAGAGAGAGAGAGAGAGAGAGTAGCCCATTAACCAGTGACTAGCCTGAGGTCCTGGCTTGTAGATACTTTCTGTGTGACCATTAGCATCATCTTGAAAACTCCAAATGGAACTGATTATGAAGATATTATAAAGCAATATTCTTCCAAAATGAAACAGGCCAGGGCTTTTCTTGTGGATGAAGAAGGTGAAAAACACTACCACTTACTTAGCATAAGAAATTAAGTGTTATATGTTATTAAGAAGTGTGTGTGTGTGTGTGTGTGTGTGTGTGTGTGTGTGTGTTACAGGGGACTGATCTCAGGGCCGTTCTACCTCTGAGCTACATCCCAAGCCCTGTTTTTTAGTTTGAAACAGGGTTTCACTAAGTTGTTGAGGGCCTTGCTAAGTTGCTGAGGCTGACCCTGAACCTATGATCCTCCTGTGTCAGCCTCCCAAGTACTGGGATTACAGGTGTAAGACACCACATCCTGCAACACTTTCTTATTTGAATTGCCAATTTGAAGTTGATATAATCTTCTAAGATGTTGCTAATATGACTGAGTCTCTTCCCTCTCTGAGGCTCATTACATTCAGATGCCAGTAGTAAGCATAATGTTAAGCATTGTAATTCTGCCTTTATTAGATTCAGGTATATAAATGGCATCCCAGTGAGCGTGGTGAATTTTGATCATTATTTCTCCACTCAAGTTGTGTTCCTCTTCCTGCTGAGAGGATGATCACTAAGTTTTACCATAAGCCCAAGGGACCCATTATTTATTATGTTACATTTTATGGTGTGGAGTAAATAAATAACATTAAAGTGCTAAATTCATTCACAGGGATGAACTGTATTCATAAACTGGAGAAGTTCTTTAAATCAAGTCTATGCTGCTAATAGGCTCTTCATAAAAATGCAGAAAACATTCATTGTAATACGGCAGTAATAAAGGGAGGCAGCTGGGTTAACACAGAGGAACATTAAAAGGCAAACATTCTAGGCAAGGAACACAAATGGCATATATGTGAATTATGAGGTTAAACACACAAAACTCATTCAGTAACCTGTCATTTTCATGTAACTGCGTTGCACAAATTCACAGCTTAAAAATAATATAATCATCCTTATAGGAGAATTGAAAATAAACTCAATATTTGAATGCATGAAGAATCCAGTAATCCTGACCCTTCCTAAGATAGGCCTTAATTACTATGCTTTTTGCCATAATCGGCTTGTCTTATAGCAAAAGCCCATTGAGCAGGGACTGTGTGTGCATCTGTCTTTTGTATTATATATAATCCATTCTCATTTCCTTCTTTGGTTTCTAGAGTTTCAAGCCATTGCTTTAGGTATAGTTTGACCATAAAAGATTTTCTAGCCACCAATCCTTTGGGAATTTCTTTTCCCATTCTTTATGTGACTTTTAATCATTCAAGGCACGCTACAGCTCTACATTTTTTCTTGGCAGATTTAAACTCTGGAGGGCTGGAGAGTGACACCAATTCCTTGCCTCCCCTGCACTTCGCTACACAAAGTCACTGTGGGTCTTAAGGGTCAGGCCCCATGCTACTCAGCCATCTGCTCCTCCTCACACGGTACTGTACCAACACTACCCACGTGACTGTGAGCACTTTTAACAATAGGAATGAAAGCATATTCTTTATGTCAACTATAATATTTATTCAGTATTATAAGATGATACAATACAGATAAAAGGACAAGAAAATGAATATTAAAATATCATAGTAATTATTTAAAATCATTCTAAAAAGAATTGCCATAGGAACTATAATCAACATATAAAACATGGCAAGGTAAAAAGCATGCCTGTTGTCTCCTTGGTTTTGAGATTTCTCTCCAAGCTAATGGAATAACTCCGAGATCACGGGAAACAGTATATCAAATATAGACCGGAAGCTCAGGCAGAGCCAGGTGCACACAACGAAGTCAGGGGCCTGGACACATGGGAGAAATTCCAAATGAAGGCACGTCAGTGCACTGCAGGACCAAGTAAGAATCTGAGTCAAGGCAGACACCAGAACCAGTGGAATTTTACAAAATTGAGGAATAAAGGGAGAAAAGAAAAAGCAAAGAATATGCACAAGAGAAAGGCAGCAGATACAGAATAGGCCATTAAAACTCAGAGTCCAGAAGAAGAATGAAAAGGGGAGGTGGGAAAAAGAAAGAGGAAAATCAGATCCAGGTATCAGAGATTTGGGGTAGAATCTGCTTCTTAGCTGTACACAATAACACTATTTGAGTCTAAAAGTTGACAGGGGCCTAGTGCACAGATGGTTTCCAGTTTCCTTATGTAGGAACTTCCTTTGGCAGGGCTCTTTTAAGGAATCAATCCCACAAAAGCAAAACATAGGAGAAAGCAAAAGACTAGGGCAAGACGAATGTTTGCTTCTTCTACCTCAACTGCTGAGATAAGAGGTTCAGCTGCTGTCTGCATATCTGCTCCTCTAAAATAAGTCCTGGCAGGACCAGGGAGGGCAGGATAATGGTGAGGATTTATGGGTAAAAGGTGAACACAGTTGGGGATTTCCAGCAGGTAGCCATTGTAAGATGCCAGTGCATAGACCTTCGGTAAGGGAGTACATTTCCAGAAAATAAGACCGAAAGACTAATCGAGTAAGCCATTCCTTTGTTCAACATTCTTCATTTGAGAGATGATTATAAAGCAACAATTGTTTGCTAGGCCCTGGGATAAAAAGAGGCTATAAAGAGATAAATCCTTAGGTGCCTCGCTGAAAGATGGGGCTGATGGACAGCTCAGCAGCATTCACACAGTTAGTCTCCTCAGAACCCTATGGTTTCTTGGAAGCCACTTGTTCTCAGCCTTTCATTCTTCACCATCTGCTCCTTTCTAAACATCCTTTGCTAGCAGGCCTGTATCTTCCTAACCTCTACTTTGGAGGTCTAGGTCCTCACATGTCTTTTCTTCTTTACCTAAGCTTCCTTCCAAATGTATTTATCCAGTCTCACAGCCTTACACAGCACTGGAATATTGCTGACTTTAAGTTAATATTTACGGTCTTCCATACTGAGCAGCACAGTAACCACAGACCACATGTGACTATTTAAATTTTAATTTAAATCAATTAAAATTAAATAAGTACTCCGTTCCTCAGCTGCACTAGCCACATTTTAAGTGTTCAGCAGCCACATGTGGATAGTGGCTGTCCTATTGGACAGAAAAGATAAAAAAAATGTTTCTATCATGGAAGAGAGTGCTATTGGATAGTACCAGTCTATTTCTCACTTCCAAATTCAGTCATACATTCAACTAACTATGCATCTCAAATGCAGCTGTCCCCAAACTAAACCCGTGATCTCATTACCCAACTAGATCTTATAGTCTTTGTCATTTCTTGGAATTACATCTCCATTCTTACTGTTGCTTAAGTAAAAAACCTTAAAATACACTTGGTTTCTCTTTTTCTCACATTCATATTCAACTCGGTGGCAAACCTTCACATGATACTTCTCACTTTCACTGTTACCAAGTTAACTGAGGTTACCATCACTTACCATTAGTCACTGTAATGGCTTTTTACTCTGCTACTACTTTTGCTTTCCTATTGCATACTCTTCATACAGCAGCCAAAGCAATCCTTTAAAAAATGAAACCCAGTTATGGTATTCCTCTCATCAAAACTTTTTTAACAAGCTGGGTGCAGTAGCACAGGCCAGTAATCCCAGCTACTCGGGAGGCTGGGTCAGGAAGATCACAAGTTCAAAGGCCATCCTAGGAAACTTTAGCAAGCTGTGTCTCAAAAGAAAAAGAGAAAGAGAGAGAGGGGAAGGAAGAAAGGAAGGAAGGAAGGAAGGAAGGAAGGAAGGAAGGAAGGAAGGAAGGAAGGAGAATTAAAAAGGGCTGGTGATATAGTTCAGTGGTAGAGAGCCCCTGGATTGGATCCCCAGTACAGTGCAAAAACAAAACACTCTTAAATAGCTTCCCTCCAAAGTCCAGAGTAGCACCCTCTAACAGATGTTAAATAACCTTGCTCCTGGCATCTCTCTGATGTCATCTTTGACACACTCTCCTTGCTCACTTGGTTCCAGGTATACTGGTCTCAGGGGCTTTGGGGCTTTCTATTTCCTCTGCCTGGAATGCTTCACTCATGGTTTGTTCCCCAATTTCGCTCATGCCTTTGCTTGAACACTTGCTCTGGGCACCCTATTTAAAACAGCATCCTATCCCACGCCTCCCTCCCCACTTTATTTCTCTTTATACTCCTTAACAAACATGAGGCATTTGGTATCTATCACCTGCCTTTCCCATTAGAAATACCCTTCAGAAGAGCAGAGACTTTATTTTTTGCACTGCTTGACATATTATACAAGTTAAATAAATATTTGTTTAATATAGTTGGGTGTAGCCGGGCGTGGTGGCGCACGCTTGTAATCCCAGTACTTTGGGAGGCGGAGACCGGAGGATCCAGGTTCGTGGCCAGCCTCACCTCTCTCTCTCTCTCTCTCTCCCTGTCTCTCTCTCTCTCTCTCTCTCTCTCTCTCTACCTAGTGAGGCCCTCCACAACTTCGTGAGACCCGGTTTCAAAATAAAGTATAAAAAAAAAATAGGGCCGGGGGCGTAGCGCGGAGGCAGAACGCCCCTGCGTTCAATCCCCAGTACTGCAAAAAAAAAAAAAAAAAAAATATATATATATATATATATACAGTTGGGTGTAGGGCACATGCCTGTAATCCCAGTACTTGGGAGGCTGAGACAAGGGGGATCATAGGTTTGTGGCCAGCCTTAGCAACTTAGCAAGGTCCACTGCAACTTGGTGAGACCTTGTTTAAAAATAATAAATAAAATAGGGCTGGGGGTATAGCTCAGAGGTGAAATGCCCCTGGATTCCATCCACAAACAAACAAACAAACAAACAAAAAATAGAAAAAAGAAATCCAGCAACTTATTTCACTTAAATCAGTTGTGAATTTATACTACCAAAAATTGAAATAATTAATCTCCAGAAAATCTTTCAAAATGTCATCAGAAACATCAGACTTTAGAAAACTAACTTTCTACCCATCCCCCACCCCAAACACATAACTACAATGCTGAATTAGAAAAAGAAAATAACTATGTAAATGTAAAATGTTTAGATGGTCCTTTTACATATTCCTCAGAAATGTGAATGTTCTCTCCAGATGCTCTTCAAGCAGCTCTAAGTGAATAGAAGGGACTCTCCAGGCAATCTTCCAGAGTGCTCAAAGGGAAAGGATTGTACTTTATGCCTCACTCCATCCGTCATCCTCTTCTGAACCAGCCTCTCTTACCCCAAACAAGCACAAATAAATGGTACTGCTAATTTCTATCTTTTAAATGACACATAATCAGAATATTCCGGGTAAAAGAATACCTTCTGGTGGTTGTTTTTTTTTTTGTTTCGTTTTTGTAGTGCTGGGGATTGAACTGATGGACATTGTACCTCTGAGCTACATCCCTAGTCCATTTTATTTTTTATTTGGAAACGGGGTCTAAGTTGCTGAGAGCCTTGCTAAGTTGCCGACACTGGCTTCAATCCTATGATCCTCCTGTCTCAGCTTCCCAAGTACTGGGATTACAGGCGTGCACCACCACGCCCAGCTTCTTCTTGTGTCTTAAACACATGCACTTAATGAACATGGTTTTGAATTTATTTTACACTTTTATTGGCACACTATAATTATACATCTTACTGAGGTACATGGTGACAGGAACATACATGCACACAGCACTTGGTGTGTTTCCCTTTGGATCCCACCCCACTCCCTCCCCTTCCCCATTGTCACTGAGTTTGGTATTGATAATTTCATATATGTACATAGCATTATGTCAACTGTTAACTTCATTCAGGACTATTTAATTGGCATCCAAAGCCCAATTTCCCATTAAACTTTTCAGGATTGGTCACAGAATCACAAATTCTGATTCATCAGAAAGGCAGAGAGTTTCCCTTCTCCCTCCCCCGTCATATGCACCCAGGTACCCAGCTTAGCCTGGGAGTGAGGACTGTTTTCAGAGTGGCCTCACCAGGCCTGTGATGCGCTGGTCTAACCCTGCATCCACACAGCCTGGACACCCACACACCCCAGCTGCATTCCCCAGGCGCTCCTGTTCCTTACCCCCCGACAAAAACATCCTGTTACCCGTGCTTTCACCGCCATGGACTCTGCAGCCAGAGAGGCTACTCTGTTTTGCTCCTCTGGGGCTCCTTTTTGGCTGTGCTGGTAGTGGCAATGGGGAAGAGAGCAATGAATGCCCTTTCTCCATAAGGAAGGAGCTCACGACATGCATTGATAACTAGGAAGGCAAGTAGATGGAGCTGGGTACAAAGTGAGCGGTGAGAAAGGGAGAACTACACTGCCAGGCCTAGGAAGGAAGGACCTGCACATTCGACCACGTCCTCAGACCACTATCACGATCTTCCCTCACCCCAGAGCCCCCTCTCACCCATGATCCTGCTCCTCACACCAATGATCTCTGGAGCCTCTGCCCCTCACGGCCTGGCTCTCTAGAAAGGAACCTCTACCCCAGGCCTCGATAACTGTACACAAGCATGTTGAGGGGGATATTCTTATTCTCAAAACCAAGAAGACTGGACCAGATGACCTCTAAGGCCCCCACTGTTCACCATATTCTTGCATTGCATGAGATCCTCAGCCTACTCTCAGGTTTCAGTAGGAAGAAATGTGCTCCTAGAATCTCAAGTCAAACTCTGAATCCATTTCCAGGATGCATGCTTTCATTTTAGTTAAATCTGCAGAAATTACAGTGAGAGATGCTAGAGATACATTATGGATAAAACTTGTTTTGTGGAGGTTTGCACCAAACAACATAATGTAAGATTATTTCTATGAGCCAGTACATTCTGAGTTCCACACAACTGACTTACAAATGATCTAGATGTATGGACACTATCCACAAGTATGAAATGATCTTGTTATGATAGTACAGGGTACCGTGTTACAGAAAAGCTTCAGAAAATAGGACATTTGGCAAATGACCATGAAGATGATCTAAAGATGCCCACAGAATATTCTACAGTATAAGTATACACTTTTATTTGACCTACATGTATATTTTTAAATACATTTGTGAGAAAAATAAGCTCCCCGACCCCATTTTGTTTTGTTTTTGTTTGTTTGTTTTTAGTGGTACTGGAATTGAATCCAGGGGCATTCTACCCCTGAGCAATACCCCCAGCCATATTTTATTTTTTATTTTGAAGCAGGGTCTTGCTAGGTTGCTGAGAGTCTCAATAGATTGCTAAGGATGTCCTCAAACCTTTGATCCTCCTGTCTTAGCTTCCCAAGTACTGGGATTACAGGCACATGCTACCATGCCTGGCTGACCAGGCCTTTCAATAACATTTTCCATCCATACATTTAATGGGTTTATCCCATACCTATATTTATTGTACTTCTCTTGAAATAAAAAATTCAAAATATAACCTACACAGAGCTTCTGTAGTATGTCATATTTTAATCCCAAGTCACTTTATACATGTCAGGGAGCAGGAGGAGGGACGCTTGCAGGGCCTCAAACACAATATGGCTATCAGTGCAAAAACATCCTAACCCTCATGACAGGACAGGTAGCAGATGAGCAAACTACAAATAAAGAAGAGAAGAGTTCGCTGATTCAGGTACTGTTGTGGAAAAATAGCAAAAAGTATTTGATTGTATATCCTATTTTTGGTCTATTTGATCATAAAGGCTATTTATCTAAGAATTTGTACCAAATGCACTAGTTGTTTTGAAACTTCTGATCAGGTATCACTTGAGGTGTAGTGTGGTAGAATGGAAGAGGCAAACATTTGATTTTTTTCAGACTCTGATTCTAGCTAGTCCTATTATGGGAAGTAAGTCTAAAGTCTCTCCCTCCTGGCCTCAACATCCATTCAAGTTGTACTTTGGGGTAGATGGATGTCTGCTGCTGGTTTAAGAGTTACGCTCATATATAAAATACCGTAGGCAGAGTAAGCAGAAAGGTGAGCAGTATCCTACCTTCATAAGCTGCTACTCGATTTGAGGGGACAACAGCTTCCAGGAGGAACTACACTCAATTCTCAGCAGCTGTTCCTGGAGAGTTGGATTGCCTGCTCACAATTTTTTCTCGTGTGGTTTGGCAAGTAGATGGCGAAAAATGGCTCTCATCAATTCTTGAAAGCATGTTCTAAAGAACAGCAACTCCAATATATACTCTTGGGTGACATGTTTATTATTCACAGAAACTCAGAAAATGTGGGATATGCTATTTGCCTCTACACATTGGCGATGCACATTGTGTATTAAAAGCTCTGGAAAGTTCTGCAATAAAGAAAGTTGCTTGTATTAAAAACAAGCAAACAAAAATAATATTACTATTACTTATTTTTGTAGTTGTCACTAAAAAAAGAGCTACTAGAATATAAAGTTTCTTGGGTACAAGAGCCATTTCTTAATTCACCTTTTTGGCCATGGCTTGATATTTGATATTTGACAGCGTTTGTGGCGGTGTTTGTTTTGCTTTTAAAATCTGAGTGATTGAACCTGGAAACATGGCTAATGTTCTTACCATTAGGTCTTGTACAGCAACGGTAAAAAGCAAAGTGTATGAAGAAAATGCAAATGTAAACATGAACTATGCAACAACGAACAATAGCTTTCCGTGAGGACAAAAAAGTAAATTCAAGTCATTAAGTTCCATGGAATACTTCCCTCCAGCATAAGGTGGGAAGCTAGAAATAACACACTGCACAGGGCTCATGAAAGTATTATGCTGCACACAGGCTCAATAAGCATTAGCTGATGTTTCCCAGCAGTGTCCATAACTTATTTATCTATCCACTTATGTTCTCAATGCCTCAATTTCCCTGTCTATAAAATAAACAAATATTTACTGTAAAATAAAACAGCAATCTATACTCGCGGAGGAGCTGGGAGGCTGAATTTAAGTTTCAGAAGCATTTGGAAAAAGGCAGATGATGGATGGTGACTGTCAATCATCATTGCTGTTCAGCACTGCCGTTGCGGGAAGCAGGTTAGAAAGGCTGACTCTCCCGGCGCCTGTTTCCTGTCTTGGGAGAGGTGTCCTTTCTATAAAACCACACACTTCTCCATTTCTTAGGGTAAGAACAGAAAGGTAAGAATTGCTAAGGTGATAAAATGGGATATGGTTAAGTTCCAAATGATTTGCACTAATAAAGATTTTCTGCATTATTCTATAACAAATATTTTATCTCCAAAGTTTATACAAATTATTTCCTAGGAAGTCCCAAGATATAATGGTGAAGGAAGGAAGGAAGGAAGGAAGGAAGGAAGGAAGGAAGGGCAAGCAGGTAAACATATCTAGGCTGTGAATACAGAATTGAGGGAGAAAAACATCTTTGACTAGGATCTTGACTGTGTGCCACAGGTTCCTGCCACAGGTTCCTAATCCATCAGTTACTTGAGAGCAGGGATTGTGGCAATCACTCTTACATCCCTAGTGACTGGCATAGCATCTGAAATACATTAGGCACTGAGGGAACACCAAATGAATGAATACCTATGTCATAGGGTTTATCAAGCAATAATCCAAACCTAACATAACCAAAAGAAGACAATAATGGCTCCATTTGTTTGCAAAGTGCTTTAAAGAAAAATTTAAAATGTTTCCATTCCAATTAGCATAATCCTTAAAAGCAGGAGAGGAGGTTGGGCAGGGGGAGGGGGAGCCAGCATTTGTACACATACAAAATGTCCACCAGCTTAATATATGGCACAGCTATCAATCTGTACACCGATCACCCCAATCCATTCTGGGGAAAAATCATTGCTTCCAACATAATACACTAAAACAAATTTATAAATGTTAATAAAATTTTTAAAAGGTCAGGTCACTACTTCCTGTAGCATATGTCAGGGGAACCTAATACATCTCAGTATCAGGTCATTGGCAGGACAGCTATGACATTAAAGGATGGAGAAAATGGAATTTTTTCTCTTTTAAAATTAGTTAACCAGCACATCCGTCTGTTTCCCCTTTGGCTGCCTGGTATGGAGCAAGCACTGTAACAGGGGAAATTTATTGAAACATATCATTAAATCAATATGGCAGAGCACTCTATACTGGGCTATAAAAGTCATGCATGTGGAAAAGCTGAAGGAAACAAATTGGTACTGAAAATAAGAACAAAAATGTTTTTAAAAGTAAATGGGTTCCTAGAATTTATAAATTTAGTAGACTAGGGAACAAAAGCAGGGCCTTGAAATTGTCCTTGTAACTCTGTGCTTGGGCTAAAATTAGAGTCTTCTTACTCAAGAATCAAGCTTGAAAATGACAAACAAAAATGAGGGTTCTGGCTGGATTATCAGAAATTACTTTGGAGGGAGGTAATAAAACTAGATTTATAGGAAAGCGTCATACCAGGGCTTTATATAGTCACAAACGGAGATGCTATATTTTTGTAGATCATCCGGGGAGATTCAGAGGGCAGGAAGGAAATGTGTTGTCACATACGTCTGTAGAGTAAAATGTGTTCTGAATATCTGAAAGCAAACACTGAAAATATAGCATATTCAGGTCATACTGGAATTCTGAACGTTAAAAAAATCCAAGGCCGTTTCAGATTATTTAATATTTCACGGTCAACTCTTAGAAATCCCAAGTTTTACACACACACACACACACACACACACACCCTAAATTTATAGGATCTACTAGAAAGATTACTTTTGCAAGTTAGAATAATTCAGGTCTACAATTGAAAGGTGTCTTAGAGATCAACTGGTCTAATATTCATATTAGCATTATTAATTGTTAACAGCAGTTTATGAAGACATTTGCATTTATGAGTATCTGTTTGACCCTCACAACAATGTACAAAAGAAAAAGTTTACTGGTTAACCCAAGACCAAGTAGCTAACCATCTACCAGTCACATGGGGAGGAAAAGGATGCCCACATACGGAAGGAAGCTTCTCACTTCAGAATGGGAAAAATGCTCAGAAAATAATAAACCTCTACGGATCACAGGAGTAATGGTATAATTATCTATAAGCAAAAATAAGCAACTCATACCTCAATTTAACAAAGAAACAAGTGAACTACACAAGGTTGCAACTAGGAATAAAGGAACTGCGTAGGTATTTAATATAGCAGAGATGTCCCCCACCACTGTCCAATTGTGTGTGTGCCTTTATCAGCCAAGATGCGTGCACTTTCGAAAAGAAAAAAACAAAGATATACCATGAAAATCTTGTTTAGCTTGGCCTGCAGGTTGTTTCTTTACATCTTTGGAAGTGGTTTTGTTTTTGCTTTTTTTCATTACCATTATCAAAAACAGGGAAAAATCCCCACCTTGAGAGGCAGCTCAGCCTACAGAGACCCATTTTGTCACAGGCCATTAGTGTTCATCATTACACAGCTTAATGCAGTTGTCTGTTCCCTTTAGTGAACTCTGCATAGATTTATCTCCAGCTAATGCAGCAGAGGCTAAGGGAAACTACAAAGGTCTCTGGATTTGTTTGCCTTTATGGGACAGCATTTTGAAGTCATCCCGGGCCAAAGGGACTCTACAGAATTGGAGATGGTAATATGTGCTTCTCTTATCTGGCTCTAATAGGCAATACTTGGTCACAGAACTAAAGATCTGGGTATGCAGGGGCACCTTTGTTCAGAGATGGAAAACTATTATCTTAGGACTAAGCTCAGAGAGCAGAAAAAAAATTTATTCACAAATAAACATGTATAGTACTTGCATACCCTGAATCGACAATTCCAGGCTTGGGAACTTCATTCATTCATTTAATGAACATTAATTGAGAGCCTACTATTTACCAGGTGCGATTACAACCAGCAGGGGAACAATGGTGAACACAATACATGAAGATCCCTGTCTTTATGGAACTTAGATTGTAGAGGGAGGAAACAGACAAAAAGACGAAGTGTGTAGATGGTAATGAGGCAATGGAGAGAAAAAGCAGAGCATGTTGGAGGGTGATGTGGCAATTTTCAATAGGATAACCAAGGAAGGCTTGCTTCACTAGGAAGGCAACTCTTGATAAAAGCCATAAAGATGTTAAGGGACTGCATCACATGGATGCTGGTGGAAAAAGAGTAGTGCAAATGTGCGGCAGTTTCAAGGAATAGCTAAGAGACCAGTGTGTCTGGTAGTGATCTACAGAGAGGGCTGTAGAGAATATAGTCAGCTTCAACTGGCAAGGGCCTTGAAAACCATTGTAAAAAAAATTGGTTTTTACTCTGCATGACTTGTTTTTGAAGAATTTTGCCAAAAAGTTCACATGATGTGACTTGTATTCTAACAGCACCAGGGTTAAAAGGGAGCGGTGCAAAAGATAAAGCAAGAGACCAGATAGGAGCCTAGTCCAACAATTCAGGCAAGACATGATGATGGGTTAGAGATGTAGTAGTTAGGAAGATGGAGAGAAATGGTTAGATTCTGGTTTTTGGGTTTTGGTGCTAGGAATCAAACTCATAGCCTTGCACAGGCTAGGCAAGTGCTCTGCCTCTGAGCTACATCCCAGCACTTTTTATGTTGAAACAGGGTCTCGCTAAGTTGCCCAGGCTGGCCTTGCTCATGTGATCTTCCTGCCTCAGCCTCCAGTAGCTGGGATGATACTACAGGCATGCACTACCAGGCCCAGCTCCAGATTATAGGGTGAAGAGCCAATAGGACATGCTGATGGACTGCTGCTGAAGTGTGTGAATAAGAGATGAGTACTTGGTTTTGGTCTGAGCAACTAGAAGGATGACATTGCCATTTATCAAAATGAGGAAGACTAAGAAACAGGAATGACTGAACATATGGTGCGCGGATCTCAGTTTGGGATATTTTTAAATCGAGATTCCTATATGACAAAGAAGTAGAAATGTCAAGTAAGCTGAAAGACATACAAGGCTGGAGTTCAGTGAAGTCCTTCAGTTTGGAGATATAAATTTGGGAGTCATGAGCTTGGGAGGGTATTTTTAAAGTCCTAACGTGGGATGAGATCACCAGGCAAGCAAGTATAGATTTAAGGATGGCGGCCAAGTGTAGATCAAGAAGTTGGTGAAGGACTAACCCCTGGGTACTACATGGGTAACAGGGAAGGTAGATGAGGACAGAACTCAGGAAGAGTCAGTGACGAGGGAGGAAAACTAGAAGAATGTTCTAGTTTGGACCCTGGGAGCCAGGTGAAGTGTTTCAAAGAGGAGGTAGAAACAGGCCTCATCAAATACTACAGATAGGTTTGGTAACATGTCTAAGTGGCTGATCACATTGATGGTGACTTTGTTTTGACCAGCAGAAAAAAATATAGGACAGGAGAGAATACGGAGATCAGTAAAACTGGGGGTCATATTTGCTCCAAAGATTTTTCTTCTCCTTTTCAATTTCTCCATTTGGGGAAAAAAAGAAAATTAATAGCCTTATCCTTCATACATGTCATATTGTATTTATAAAACCTGAAAAAGTCTGTGAAATGTCTTAGTAAAAAGCACAGGCAATCCTACTATCAGAAGAGCCCACTAATAACATTTACCACGTCACCTACTGACATCTTCTATGTGCTTTCTCTTAGCAAAAATTTTTCTAGGAAAAATGCAGAAAAATCTTGAGTATTACTTTGTTGTTCTCAGTAAGTTAGACACCATGTTACTTCGTTTTCTTTATTTTGTATATGTACTTTATTTATTTTGGAGGAGACATGGGCAGATCTATTATCCTAGGCTAAATTATGCTCGTGAATTAGACCTAAGTGATATTCAAGGATAATCACTGAGTAAACTAATCCAAATGATCAAAATGGATACATACTGCGATACGATTAAAATGTTTTATTCAAAATTGCTCTTGTCAAAGTCTCCAAAGACACAATCTCTATATGAATAATTTCTTTCTCATTCCCTTGACTTCTCTCCAGCTTTTAATACCTCTCTTCTCTAAAGTTCCTGTAAGGTTTCCCTAACTGGCTGTCATCAGATGCCCTTTGCTGTCTTATTTCTTCTTTCACCCCTTAATACACACATGTTCTAAGATTAAATAGGGCCTCCTTTCCAACTATGTGTATTCAAGGCTTAAAAATTACCTCTATGCAGAATACCACAGGGATTAAGAGCTTAAATTTAAGCATCTTAAGATTTGCACTCTGTTAACAAATACTGGCTGTGTGACCTAGGGCAAATTACAAAAACCTTTTCAGTACCCATTTCCTCATCTGGAAGATGTGGTTATGAATACTGCCCACCACGGAGCTTTTGTGAAGGTGAAATGAACAAACACCTATAAAAGGTATGATACAGTTTGGCAAATATTAAGCATGCAAAAAAAAGTTGGCTATTATTGTGACTCTCAAATATAAGTTCCTAGCTCTAGCCCTTATTTCAAAGTATTCGCTAAGTACTTAGGAGGAAAATTATTTTATTTCACAAATATATAGCCTCTAATCATAATGAGATAAGAAAATGTTTTAATTAAATTTAAAAAAGTTTTTTGAGGTTTTTGAGGCTAAAACTCAGAACCTTGCACATAGTAGGCAAATGTTCTACCAATAAGCTACATCCCAAGCCCAAATGATGTAACCTTTTTGTTTGTTTTTTTAGGTTTTGTGGTTTTTTTTATTTGTTTGAGACGAGGTCTCTAAGTTGCACAGACTGGTTTCAAATATGGATCCTCCTGCCCTAGCCTCCCCAGGAGCTGGTGCTACGCACTACAGGCACTGTTACAGGCATGCACCACCACATGTGGCAGTTTACCATTTCTTTGTGAGCTTTCCATATTCCTTGAGGCTGCAAAATTTCCATTTTTGTCTACAGGAAAAGGCAGAATACTAAAAGAACTTAGGTTTTGGAAACAGTTACTAAAATGTATAAAATTCTTCTTGTATTGTTCAATGAGTACTATAGCTTGGACCTGAAATGTCCCCTAAAGACCCAGGTGTTAAAAATTTGGTCTCTAGCTTGGTGTTATTGGGAGGTGGTAGACCTTTAAGAGGTGGAGCCTACTGGGAGGAAGATAGGCCATTGGCAGGTATGCCCTGGAATAGGATACTGGGACTCTAGCCTCTCTTCTTCCTACTCTTTGCTTCCTGGCTGTCATGAAGTGAGCAGGTTCCTACACCACATGCTGTACTCCCACCATACTGTACTGCCTTGCCACAGGCCAAAAACAACCAACCATAGCCTGAAATCTCCAACACTGTAAGTCAAAATAAATCTGTCCTATTTTTAAGTTGACTATCTCAGGTATTTTGTTATAGTAATGGAAAACTAACACAATAAGCTGCATTTATGGTCCACTTCACTCTGCAGATTTTAGCTACTATGCTAGTCTGTGGCAAGAGATTTATGAGCATCACACATGCAAAGTGGGCTCACTTCCCTTATCTTTCTCTGGGACGATGCCACATTTGTCTGCTATTTCAGATACCTCAAGAGTCCCTAGAAAATGCTGAGGCTGGCTCGAGTGGTGTGCCAGCATGCAAATGAAACGTAAAGTCAGACAAATGTGAATTCAAATCGCAAACTCATCACATGGTCCTGTCTTCTATGACCTTGAGCAAAGCACTTTATCTCGTTCTCATATCTTGTGCTGTGTGCATATATGTTTTATCACTTTGAACCTCATTATGATGTGTAATTACAATGTACCTATAAAATTATATTTAAAAAGCACAAACCATATGAACCACAAAAGTAAAGATTAAAAAATTAAATTAAAATTACAATAATACATGAAAAGTAGTTGGTACATGTCAAGCGCTTAATAAATGATAAATGTCAATTCACCACCTTCAAGCTGTGTGTGGACTTCTGCAGGTGGCAGCGCATGCTCACAAGTCTACCATTTTCATCATATTCTGCATTCAACTTTAATGAAGCATTTATTATATATCCCCACAAAATAAAACAGGCATTAGGTATTCTCCACAAAGTAATCAGTGGGAAAGAAGAATTTAAAAAATAAGGAAAACCCTACACTACACTGTACTTAAAGTACAGTTTAGTATTTTTCCAACTGGATGGTTTTAACCTTTGCAGAGTTCTACTAGGCCCATTTAGTGGGAAACATATTATTTTCCATAGCTTAAAGAGATCACCACAAGACAAAAACAAAATGTCTTAAAGAGCTACACTCCTGTTACCAAGAAATCTTCCCATAATATGGCAGAAATAATATCTTAGAGGGGTAAGGATCTTCACCACCATCTTTTCTCCTTTCCCTTTTATTCTTTTAAAAAATATTGCAGCAAACACAGGCAGATAGCTGTCTACCTGTTCCTTAATATTTTCCTTTACCCTAGCTCACAGACAGTCATTTCCCCTACTCATTTTGCTTGGAAAATACTCAGTAAAGAAATGAGTGGAAACAAATTAGTCATTCTGCAGTCTATTGATTAAGCCACACTAGATCAGGGTCATACTGGGTACACTTTGGGGGAAGGGAAGCAATCAATTCAAGGCTGCAAAAAATTAATGAAAACACATGCAGAAAATTCAGTTCTTTTTTACCTTCTTATTAATATTCAGGCTATGAGTCCTGAACATATGGCCCAAGGGCAATAACAAAGCCTAGGATGGGGAAAGGGAAAGTGCATTATTAACTGCATTATACTGAAGGCTGGTGGCTGAGAGTTATTAGTGATTGCCTCTTGAGTTTTAGAGAAATAGATGCTAGTAAGAGAAAATTTATCTTGAGAGGAAGAGAGTTCAGTTATCTTACTTTTCTCTGGGACAATTCATGTAAATGAAGGCTGATAAAGAAGTCAGCTTCTCCAACCATAGTAAAGCAAGTGGGGGTTTTCAGGATTCAGAGTTGTAGAAAACATATAAAGAAGAGGAAAATGACTGTTAGACTTCCCTTATCTCAGCATCAAATGAGAGACCAATGTGACAGTGGGATTCTAATAGGTTGCAAACCTCATAATCCACTGAAGAGGCTGTACAAAAGCTGATTCCTTGTGCCCTGCCCACAGGTTTTGATTTACAATGTCTAACAGAAGGACCAAAAATCCTTATTTGTAATAAGCTGGTTTTGATGCAGGTGGTTCTTAGAACACACTTTGACAAACACTGTAAGCATATAAAATGGAACTAAAATAAACAAGAATTTGCTTTAGGTGGGGGCAGGATAGAGTTTCAAATAATAATACAAGACCAGTCACTCTCCCCCAAGAGCCAAAATATATAGGAAGCATCTTTACAATATATTTGCTTAGTGAATATATAACGGAATGAATGCATATCCTCATAGTTAGCAAAATGGGCAAGCAGCTATTACCATGGCTATGATTTATTGAGTATTTATGTAATCTCTAGCAACGCTATGATGTAAGGGCTGCTGCTCCTCCCTCTTTGACTACCACTACCTTCATTAGAAAGATAAAAACTGAGATTAAACTACCAAAGTTACACAGCCAAGAAATTGTGGAACTAAATCTTACATCACAGTCAATGACCCTGTTCACTAGGGCTAGTCAGTATCTAATGAGTTAAGGGCATTTTTCCTAAGAGGTGACACCACAGAGCTGTCTTGAGGAAACCAGACCTACAAATTGCCCTCTCTCCCATTTATCTTAATCCTAAAACCATTTCTCTGAATTTTCACCAGATAAATGATGGTCAAGTTGAGAATTTTGTTTTAACTGAAACTAAACTAAAAAGTCATTTATTTCCTATGCAATTCTATTTGCAACAATATCAACATATAGCCACTGCTCCAGGTAAACGAAGCTCTCCATATATCATGTATCCCAGAGCCATTCAACACTCCATCTTCACTAGAATGGTATACCTTTCCCAAACTTTTATTCAACATCGGGTTTGCTTGCCACCTCCCTCGGGACGCCTATCTGGATAATCATACATCCGCTTTTCATCCATACACTTCTTTCTTGTCTGAAATTTCTATTGTGCTTACAGTGTGCCTCACTGTCATGATCAATCTGTAGGAGGGGACAAGTACAAATCCCAGAGTCAGTCCAAAGAAATAATCAATCCCAGATTTTGGTTAAAATGGTATATAGATGCACAGCACCCCAAGGGCTAGGGGTAATCATGTAATTTGGGGGGACTAGGCAACATGAGCTAGATAGCAACATGGTAATAAAGGGGACATTCGTAGGGACAGTCACACCAATAGATCTGAACCTCCTTACCTGGGCACAGGGAAGATGTAATGTTGTGTGTGTGTGTGTGTGTGTGTGTGTGTGTGTGTGTGTGTTACTGGGGATTGAACCCAAGGGTATTCTACCCCTGTGCTTCACTCTAGCCATTTTTAGTTTTGTTTTTGAAACAGGGTCTCACTAGGTTGCTGAGAGTCTTCTTATATTGCTGAGGTTGCCCTTGAACCTGAGATCCTCCTGTCTTAGTCTCCCAAGTACTGGAATTACAGGCATGTAACACCACACCTGGTTGGGTAGATGTTATTTTTAACCTGATGAGATTCTGAAAGGCCATGCAAATACACTGACAAAGAGGTCATGTGGCCCATAATCACTTGTTCACATTTTCAGACCATAGAGAAACAGCAAGCGCTAATGGACAGCCATGCTGATATTGACAGAAACTGGTGAATCTTAAGACAGATGCACGTGGACTTCCGTCTCCCACTCCTGCTCTTCCCTTTCACCTTTCTTTTCCCATTACCTCTGCACATGATCTACTGTCTGTTAGAAAAGCCCTTCCTTCATCCTAAATACTAGTCATCTCCTAGTTCTCAGCTTAGACTTTTCCTACGTTAGCAGGACTTCCCTGGCCCTCAAAGGCTGTGGTAGATTACTGTGCTATAGTCTCCCATTCTTTGCGACACTGAAATGCTTTCGTCATGACTGCTCATCTCTCCCGTTAGTCTCTAAGCACCATGAAGGTTGGGAGTGCTGCTCACCTATTTTATTCCCATTAGATAGCACATGGCCAAGCACATGATAGGTACACAGTAAATCGTTGCTGTACAAACCAATAGATAAATAAACAAGCAAACTAAGCCTTGCCAAAGTCCAAGGTCCAACAGTAGGTTCATGGTATAGCCAATTCTGTATGATTCTTTTCATTTGTCAGTTTCCTTGCAGCAGTAGAAAGTGACTAAGAACAAGATCCATGACTTGATTCCTTCAAAAAGCCCAGACCAGTGCAGAGCATTATAACATGCACAAAGAGAACCTCCATCTCTTGGTTCCAAGTTTTTCCATGTAGCCTCAGGGACACTTGATTTCTCCTAACACTAAGTCCATATTCAACTAAGGCAAGAGTCACAGTAGTTTATAAAATAACAATGCAACTCTCATTAGAAGGAGCTCAAAGTACCCCTATCCCCCCTCCACCAATGTTACCCTTAGGAAACACAAGATCATTTTTGTTTATAACGACAATTTACATTAAAAGTATAATGATCCCCTTTAGTAAATTACCAATATCACTGAAATTTAATTGTGTCTGTCAAGAGAGTTGGGATAGATTAACTAATATAGAGCATCTTATGGTGTTTAACATCTATGCCAAAAAATAGTCTGGAATGAAATTTTGTTATTCAAAATTTAATTTTTCTGCGCTCAGTAACAAAACTCTAAGATCTTCTTATTACTAGCTGTAAAGGACAGCTTCTTTTTGGGCTGAATATTAATTACAAAGTGGAAAGAAACTGATGCTCAGGACTCTCATTTGCTGGACTTAATTCATTATCATTAAGTTAATAAGAAACCAGAAGGGATCAGTAACTATCTCCAGGCCCTTAGGATAACTTTCCTTTCTCTTAATCATGCTTCAGTTCTTGGAAGAAATGTCATTTTACCTTACTAAGAACAAAAGACAGGAAATAATACCTGCCTCCTCTGACTTTCGCCCTGCTTGTCTGCACAGCTTCACAGCATGTGTTAAATTAGATGAATGAGCTTTTTCCCCCAATTGCCTTTTGTTATCCAAAATGTTCTTCTGAATTCTTATTTCAAGTCATGACTTAATCATTAACTTGGCCATTAAAAGTAAAAATCAGATAAGTATATAAAACTTTAAAGAAATCACTACAAAGCTGTACTGTATTATTTTTAATGTTCTAATTGGTGCTCACTTACTGGCACAAATCATACAGGGAGAGTCATACCTGACTCAATTAGTTCAACTGTGTTATTTTTGGAAATATTTTCTGTTTAAGATTGAAACATTTTAAAACAGGTGGCTGCCTGTTTTTTTTTTTAATTATGTAAGGGTTCACTATAGTGCTCACTTAAAACTAATCTGTTTAACATAAAGGTGTCTGAGATGGGTAATTTGATCAGTATTCTGCTGCCATGTTATTTGCACTGTTATTTTAATGAACAAGGGTTATTCATCATTTTACTAGAGCTTCCTCTGTATTTGAGGGGGTTACTATTACCTTCTTAGCACTTTCAGAATTCAAAAATTATTCTCACTATTTTTATTACCTACTCTGGATACTTTACAAGGTGAAATTCATTTTTATTTCTCCCAATATTCAATTCTGCTAATTTCTTTTAATAGGATGAAGAAAAGTAACATTCTATATCTTTTTATGAAGCATCCCCAAATTATATCCTTGTCACTAAAGCTTCAAATTTGGCTCTTCCTAATTTACATGCAGTCAGGCGTGGTGGCGCATGCCTGTGTTCCCAGTACTTGGGAGGCTGAGACAGGAGGATCATAGGCTTAAGGTCAGCCTCAGCAACTTAGCAAGACCCTCAGTAACTTAGACCCTTTTTCAAAATAAAAAAAATTAAATAGGCCTGGGCATGTATTACAAATACTGCGGTGGAGCAATAGACCCTCTTACTTGACTATGCATGAGCCCTCTGCAAGAGGAATAGGAAGGAAAGGGAATTGTTGGGCTCAGTACTGAGATAAGAGGAAAAGGGCAGATATTCTCTACCCTCCTTTCATTGGATCTATCCAGAACCAACAACCCTTAAATGCTAAGGCCTGCAAATCATCTCAAAATGTTAAACCATTTAACTATTTGCAGTTTTTGGTAACAACCACCTCTACAAATATTACTTCTGGAGATCTTATAGTGTTTCGAGTACAACTGTAATTAACTTAGATATATTGACTCCCCCATGCACTCCCCAAAAACCCCATAAGGCCAATGGTATTATTCCTATTTTACAGAGGAAGAAACTGAGGCTTAGTGAAGTTCAGTGACCAAAACGGGGATGGAACTTAGATCCCTTTGACTCCAAAATCTAAATCTCCAGGGTATTTCTGCCTTCAGGGCTAAATAGCTTTACTGGTAGCTCTCAGAATACTAATGAATGTAAGCCCCTTCTTTAAATTCCTCCTAACACTTATTCTTTCATGCAGTATTGATTTTTAGAAACCCTATTCACAAATGCCTAGAACCAGTGCTTTAACAACAGGGATCATCCAGTGTACTACTTGATTTCTTAATAAGGAAAAATTCTCTATATTAGCAGTTCCATATGATGGGACCCAAAGGAGGGGAAAACAGATGGCATCTAGGAGGAAACTCATTTCCTCCCATGACTACCCCTGTCTTCCCCCATGACTATCCCTATCTTTCCCAACGAAATTTCTTAATTCTACTTAGAGTTTCTCAGCACTACTCATCCTGTACTAACAGGACATCAGTTCCTCCAGCCCCGAATTCTTTGCTGTCCTAGGCTCTCTCTTCTCACATCATGCAAGTATAAAGACAAATAGCAATGGACAGACAGCACACCATTCTCAAATAGTTCTCTTTTGTTCACTTCAAATTCTGCCTTGCAGTTCAGAAACAGGAAGTCGTTTGGGAAGTGACAAGACAGAAAAAAGCTTATGAAGTCAGGCCTATTTTTTCTAATCTGTCAAAAGGGAGGAAAATTCAGCTATACAGAGGAGAAAATTCAGCTACATGGGGAAAGGTATTTGCTGAGCTCTGGAGAGTTTACAAGGAGTGAGGGTATGTTTGCTGAGCTGAAACAGAGAGGAAAGATTAGAGAAGGTATTTACCCTGTTTTAACCTGTCAGAGAAAATAGAAAGTACTAAAAGATATGAATATATTGCTGTTTGTGTGCAAATGCAAACCAGTGCAAAAATAGTAGTGAGAGGTCTAGTATATCCTTGAAAAATTACTTTTGAGGCACAGTTCTACAAATAAAGAGTGTCTTGGTATAGTAGGTATTTTTATATGTGATAGGCAGATATGTAGAAAAATATTTTATCATGGCAGTTCGTCTTTAAGGACAAAAAAGTTCATGACAGCTAAGTTATGGTTTGGGGTTCCCAATGAATTCAAAGTAACATAGAATCATAAAATATAATACCTGCTTAAAATATGAATATTGTTATTGATGTTAATAATGACCTTCTTCTCTGAAGTTTCATTAGAAGATACCCTCAGGCCCACCATAGAATACATAGAAAAATACTACATAAAGCATTAAAACTATTTTTATTTTTATATATATGAGTAAAAATAGATATTATGAAGGCAGTTTGGAGAACAGGAAGAAACATCAAAAATTCATAAATATGTAAAAATAGCCAATTGCTCTGAGGCTGGCAGACCAACGAGAGCATCAAAGGCCCTTCACCCTGGGGCTGCTTCTCTCCCCCCAGCTGCCAGGTGTGTACACTTGTCTCTCCTGAGGTCTCCTCTGTGAACCATGAAGCCCTCTTTCCCCCGTGGTTACTCCACTCCTTGGACCCTGGTCTCTCTCTCTTTTCCCTCTTCTTCCTACGGTATCCTTTGTATCCTTCGGATACCCCCACTCTCCACTCCTTCCCTTTGCTTCATTCCCTCTGATAAGGGCTTACATCAAATTGAGGTTTGGTTTTCTTTCTAAACAATTTTTTATGTTTAGTAAATAAAGTACTATAATCTCTAGATTATGTTAAAGACAAATTAAATAGCTTATATTTCTCTAAGAACAAGAACAAGAACAACAACAAAAGAGATAACTGCCTTTTATCAGGATTTAGCCTCCAAGTTATTTTTGGGTAATCCAAAGGATAAATCTCTCCCTCATCTCTCACTTGTCTGTAAAAAGATACTGTACTTCTGGCTATGTGTGAAAGTAATCACAATTCATAACTTTTCACATGTAAATTTTTTTTAAAAAAACACATCTTTATATCACAAGTACTTATGCTGGTAGCTTTTCATCTACACTGAGAATATTTACTGTGAAAGTCATAGGGAGAAAGACGATTGGACATAAACTATCAATATCATAGCTGAATACCTAGGAAAGGAAATCAACCAGTTTTCCTGTTTAAGCTAATAAAGATAATCAATCTACCAAGTAGTATCCACCTTCTAGAGTTTCTGAATTACAAGGTGTGGTTCTTGTGGGCAATTCTGATGTCAGACAAGTTTTCAGAGTAATTTTAAATATTCTATGTATTTGTATTGAATAATGTGCATCTTCAAATCACAATATAATGCTATGAAGCTAATTCAAACTATAAGTGATCCAAACCCTAATTCCATTAGAGTGAACAATCTTTTCCTTGATAATATAGTAATTTTTCAGACTAGTGAATCATGATGTTTTTCTGAAGGTGTTCAAGTCAAAACCAGTACAGAAAATGAAGTGCTAAAAATGAGAAGTATTGATTTTTTCTCATTTTGTTTTGATTTTTAATTTCCTGAAGATACATCATACTTTTCCTCTAGATTTATTCAAGCTGAATAAAAAGTTCCTGCTTCAGTTCTGAGTTTTGATCTTCTTAGCTATGATGTCTTCCTTGGCCTACATCCTAATGAGACTAAGTCGCTACACATGCTGCCAATCACTGACATCAAATGCTGAGAAGGAATAGAAAGTGACTTTTTATAACACAACACTAATGTCCTCTTTGGGGAGAAATGGGGGAGGGAGGAAATGTTGCATATGACTTCTTTCAGTGTTTCTTCTTTCTGGTCTGGGGAGTAGATTGGATATATTCAACGACCTTTGCATGGTTATAACATAATCAGCAAAGAAATGTCCCCCTTCCTAGCTTTCTTCTTTCTTTGAGGGCATACAATAAATGTCCGTTCTAGAAATAAAACTGACCAAGCTCAATACTAAGAAAGCTGTATTTAATAAGCTTGAGTGAACAGTTTCATTCTAGTAAAAGATAAAATAACTTAAAAAATAAGAATATGTCTCTTATTTTTCCTTCCTCTTTAAATTTTGTCTCTTAACATTATAATTTTTTTTTTTTTTTTTGCGGTACCGGGGATTGAACCCAGGGGCGTTCTACCTCCGCGCTAAACCCCCGGCCCTATTTTTATACTTTATTTAGAAACCGGGTCTCATGAAGTTGCGGAGGGCCTCACTAAGTAGAGAGAGAGAGAGAGAGAGAGAGAGAGAGAGAAAGAGAAAGAGAGGAAGAGAGAGCTGAGGCTGGCTGTGAACCCGGATCCTCCGGTCTCCGCCTCCCAAAGTACTGGGATTACAAGCGTGCGCCACCACGCCCGGCCTAACATTATTTTACATATGAGATTTAATCCCAAAACAGTACATTAACAGCAGGTAGGTTACTGGTTATATCTTATAATAAGAATACTACTCTCTATTTGGGCTTCCATATTGCTTGAGAAGTCCGTCTGGATTATTAGTGTAAACTCTTCCTGTAAGATTTGCTTCCTACGCTAATGGATAACTAACATAGTTAGGGACCTTGAAACAGCCACTACATTTAGTCTTAAGTAGTACTAATTAAAATTTGTAATTTAGACTCTATGTGATATACAAACTAAAACTAAAATATTTAAATTGGTGGGTTTTTTTTTATAAAAAAAACCCACCAATTTAAATATTCTCAAAAGGGCACAGCTTTCATTCTATGAAGGAAAGAAGCAATTTCAAGTTGCTACCAGTGGGAGGAACAATTGAGTTTAAAGCTCCATTTCACAAACTTCTGGCTGTATTTTACATTGCGACTTCTCTTTCTTCACAGTGCCAGAAATACATTCAAGAGCCAATGTTCTCAAGTGAAAACATACACTATTTAGACAAGCTGTAATTCACCAATAATGTTTCCATATAATCATTTCACACACAATTACTAATCATGCCACGTGAGGGAAATCTCTAAATTTGGGAATATATATATGGCTATCAGATTATCAAACTGATAGATATAGAGAAAATGCCCAAATAAAAGAGTATTTTAAACTGGTCCAGAGTATTAGTAAAGTCTTCCTTGCATAGTTTTGGATAATTATAAAGGGATAGAAACCTGGAAAATAACCAAATCTTAGGACTATAAACTCTCTTCTTCCTGAAATGCTTACCAAAAACTATGTTTTTCCCCAAAGTAGTGATATAACATTAAATAGGTTACCCTTCAGTGACTTTTCGTCACAATTTCTAAGGACTAAGCTCTTAAAAGTTATTTAGAGGCCCATTCGAATAATGAAAAAATATTTATTGAGGTATGCTCCCACCAAGACGCACTCTCCCTCTTACTACCTTGGCCAACCACTGACGGGCAGCCGCAGAGATAACTAGGAGGAACAAACCAGAGCTTCGGAGTGCATGGGTGCATTCTCTTGCTAAAAAGTCAGACATGGCATTCAGATGGATTCCATTATTCTTCTTCTTTTGCTCAAAATGAGCTACAAAAGGTGGTGCCTGAAAGAATTAGTGTGGTTTACACAGAGGAGAGTCAAGAAAACCACTTTGAACAGGCCCTTCCCCTGCCCCCTTCCTCAGAAACACAAACCAGCATGAAAGAAGTCAAATTATACATGATCCCTAGTGGTAAAAAAGTAGGCATGCTTCCCACATGGCAGGGGCTGGCAGAGGACGCGACAGAACCAGCATGTGATCAAACTCATTCCAGTTGGCTGGGCTCTGAACCCTGTCACAAGTATTGAAACTAGATGAAACATTACTAAATGTAATGATACAGAGCGAAGAAAGTGGTGCTAGAAAAGTAATCATGAAGCTCCAGCCTTGTCTAATGATTTTGTCAATATCTGGAGAAGAGGAATTCCTTGGAACCAGAAGGAACTTCAGGGGATTTTGCAAACATTAGGAAAAGATTATTGAAAGAGTTTGCAATTCCAGCACTTTAAAAAGGGGGAGAGCATATTATTTCAAATTAATAGGCTCAAGAAAATACCCAGTATTTTACCCAGTCTCAGAAAGTAAAAGGCCGTGTGTTTTCACTCATTATGTGGAAGCTAGAGAGAAACTGGGAGACAAAAGGGACTTCAGATAAAGGAGGAGGAACTCCAGTGGAGTGACAGAGGCAGGCGGGGGTGGAAGGAGGAGACTGGATGAAGGAAGCAGTTCAAATAATGCTATGTTCATATATGAAGTTATCAATACCAATTTGAATATTATGTACAGGGCGGGGGAGGGAGCGGGGTGAGATCTGGAGGGGTGCACACCAAGTGCTGTGTGCATGTATGCTTCTATCACTCGGAACCTCTTTAATGATGTATAAGTACAATGCACCAATAACAATAAAAAAACACCCAACTACATTTAAAAGCTTTGAACGACTTTCCCTTTATTTTATTTATTTATTTATTTAATTAATTAATTTATTTATTTTTTATTTTTTATTTTTGCAGTACTGGGGATTGAACCCAGGGACATTCTACCTCTGAGCTACACTCCCAGCCCTATTTTTTTATTCTTTATTTTAAAACAGGGTCTCACTAAGTTGCGGAGGGCCTCACTAAGTAGCTGAGGCTGGCCGCGAACCTGGATCCTCCTGTCTCAGCCTCCCAAGTACTGGGATTACAAGCGTGCGCCACCACGCCTGGCTTGATTTTTTTCCTTTATGAGTGCTAAGCTGAGAAATAGGCCTCTACAAAAAAGGGTATGCATTAGTCAGCATTTTCACAACTATAATCTAAAAGATCTGACTAAACAATGTAGAGGAAGGAAGATTTATTAGCTACTAGCTCAGGATTTGGGGGTTCAGTCCATGTGAGGCTGGGGACCACACATCTCAGGGCATGGCAGTGGGAAGTGGAGAGAGGAAGAGCACAAGGCTTTGCTCTCACATCATGGAGGCTGGAAGCAAGAGAGAGAGAGCAAGGAGAGGAGAAACCATATATAATCCCCAAGGCTGCAGCTCCAGGGACCCACCTTCTCCAGCCACTATTGGTCCAGACCACCACTCAGATAAATCCATTACAATGGATTTATCTACTGCTGGGATTACAACCAAGCTTCCAACATTGCCACCCTGTTTCTGTGAGGGCTGGGGGACACCCCCAAATCTAAACCATTACAGGGTATCCATGCCTCACTGCAATCCACCATAGAGAGCAATCAGTCCTTTCATTTTCCCTCTCCCTGATATTAAATGGAAAAGCACAGGTAGATCAGGAGGAACAAGTAAGAAAAATTAAGCAGATTCATTGCTTTTCTTTTTATAAATCGTTGTTGGTATTGTTTCACGCAACTTCAGTTTTTAAATCTTCCTCAAACAAAATATTTGATCAGCACTTTCAGATTTTAGAAAAGTGCAAATGCAAAATGAATAAGTAAATGATTTAGAAAAATTCATGAAGTTTCTGAATGAAACTCCCAATCCTTCACTCAAACTTTTCCAAGTAAATATACAGATGGTGTCCATTTTTCCTCAAAGACAAATTTTGGCAAGATGGCACTAAAGAATGGTCCAGACAAAGCCGGGCGTGGTGGCGCACACTTGTAATCCCAGTACTTTGGGAGGCGGAGACCGGAGGATCCTGGTTCGTGGCCAGCCTCAGCTCTCTGTCTCTGTCTCTGTCTCTGTCTCTCTCTCTCCTTAGTGAGGCCCTCCGCAACTTCGTGAGACCCGGTTTCAAAATAAAGTATAAAAAATAGGGCCGGGGGCGTAGCGCAGAGGTAGAATGCCCCTGCGTTCAATCCCCAGTACCGCAAAAAAAAAAAAAAAAAAAAAAAAAATAGTCCAGACAAGTCAGAATTGGCTTCCTCCCCTTTTATGGCTCCTGCTATATTATCCTACTATAAAATAAGGACTATGTTATACATTGGGAGATTTGTATCATGAGGACTAAAATATTTAAAATATTGTCATACTTCATGGAAAAAAAAAGGTCTACAAGGGAGATGCCATTTGAGAGATAAGGTAACACTACAAAATACAGAGAAATATATGCACTCCAGAAGATAATGCCATTAGAGTGTTCATAAAGAAGTCAGTCCTACAGGCAGCATAGGGGATTCTTGAAAGTTTTCATTTCACTTCATATGAAGAACCAAAGCTAATAGGGAAATCACAATGTTCTATTCTAAAAAAGTACCTTTCCTATCATAGAGACATCCCTGTTCTGTGTAGAAAATTAATAAAGATATAATAGACTAATAATATATATAATAAATTCTATTTTAAATAGGCTGAAAATTTACTTTGGGAAATTTTTATGATAAAAGTACTTAAGTTATACAAATAATTACTCCCAAGTTAACCAATTAAGAACACTGTATTTTCTTCTAAATTGGCTCAACTATTTTTAGATTCTTATCTTTTGGAAGCAAAATTAAGAAAAAGGCATAATGTTTAGAGTAGACTATCATGAGAAAATGCTCTGAGGATCTAACCTTGACCTGACCTATAATGTCTCTGAGACTCAGAGCTGATCATATGATGTCTTTTTATCTTAATTTTTAAACAGAAAAACAATGTATTTTGGCCTAATAGAAGAATATGTTTACATATTATTTCCAAAGCTTCCAATTTACATGATATTTCAGAGTTTAACAGCCCAATCAGAGTCATCATAGAAGAGTCTCGGAACCTGAGAAAACTCATATTTGGAGGGTTTTGAATGGAGACACACATATGCAATATGGAGTTGGAGGTAAGAGCTAGGACTCAGGGTCCCTCTGTGTAAGCCTGACTCCTAGATGCTCCATTTATGCTACTGTAATCTTGGTCAAGCTACTTCACCTCTCTAAGTCTTAGAGCCTAATTCCTTACCTACAAAATGGGGACAATAGTGGTAAGTACCACACAGAGCTGCTGGAAAGACAAAATTAGATAATACATGAAAAGTGTCTATAACATACCTGTGCACATCACTAGGGTTCAATAATTTTAGCTGTTCTTATTATTTCTTTGAGTTGGTGGATACCTGAACAATACATAAGCAGATTACAAAGTGGCATGCATGCAGTGCTGGGTTCTTTCCCTACCACCACCACACACAAAAAGTGAAATGCAGGATGAACACGTGGATAATTAATCCCATATCCTATTACCCTAACATGTAGATGATTAATTCTATGTCATATTTCCCTAACATTTCTAGATTTCAAAATGTTTGAAAACTATTACTTATTTGTTTATAATACCAAATCCAAATGATTATTCATTTTCTTCTATATAATTCCACAAGGATTTAAAATGTATGCTCATTATTATTTCTAGGTACAAGCAGGAAACAATAGTGATGTTGGAGAAATTCTGTGTTTGCAGAATGTGTCGAACATTTGGTGGCAAATTTGATGTGAACAATGAAAGCAAAATCACTAGGAATACATCAATAATCTGATTCCTTATGGCCTAGGTGATGGTTTACTAGAATTTGCTATGATAATTAGTAAAGACAGTGTTGATCCATTAAGGACCAAAGCCTGCAGTCTTAATGTGTTCCCTAAAGCAACCCAGTCATGTTTGTTTGGGAGAGACTTTGAACTATCTTAGGGACATTCACATACCAGGGTTTCTTAGAATATGCTAATATATTTAAATTACAGAGGGCTCTCCTGATTGCATTAGAAATGCATTCATCTTCCCCTTCTCTCTGCAGAGGGGACACCATCCAACTGGCTTTGTCACAACGAAATGCAAACTTCTTCAGGGCTGGGACTGCTAATTATATTTTCAAGTGCAACTGGTTTCTCTGTTGGTGGTTGTTCATTATCCACAAAATAAAACAGTATCTGAAACATGTGTAGCACACATACATATATTTCACCCAACCCTCAAGTAAGTACATATGTGAATAATTCCTAAGAGTGGGCTTGGTAGGAAGAGTCTAGAAGATTGAGAAGAAAGTTAAAAAAAGACAAAGATATTTTATAAATACCAATGCCATTTGGAAAGACTTACACTTTGCTTTTCAGAGAAAGCAATTAAAATAAAAGAGCAAGAGCTTAAGATAGAACTAATATTTCAAAGAAAAAAATCCAGTCCCTCGTAATGCAAAAAACTATAAATTCACATAAATTGCTGAGAAGATTTCAAAAACATCAGCCAAGGCTTCTTTCCTTTTCTCCAATCCAAACTATCTATGCATAAAACTTCCCAAAGAAGCTCCAATGCCTGTAACAAAATTCCTCTAACATTTACATCTACGATGGTTTTTCTTCTAGAAAGAAGAGAATATATAGGGAAGTGAAATATGTGACAGTCTTTGTGATGTTCAGCAAGGTGGATGTGTGTTTGCAAACTCCCAGCCTAACTGACTTGCTGTAGCACCTTCTATGACAGGCAGCATTAAACAATGTCTCGCACAGGAGGCTCCTGTGATACAGGAGCTTGGGTGTGGGGAGGGAGGGGAAGGGAGGAGAAGCTTCACGCGCTGTCATGGGAAATTAACAGTCTACCTAAGGA
Organism: Glis glis; assembly: GCA_004027185.1. Classification (NCBI taxonomy): domain Eukaryota; kingdom Metazoa; phylum Chordata; class Mammalia; order Rodentia; family Gliridae; genus Glis; species Glis glis. Next base: position 36,213 of record PVJS01009537.1, read on the forward strand.
GTTTACAGACTATCATCTTGAATCAAAGCCTGGCAGCTTGTCGGCAAACATAAAGCACTGAGGACCACAAACAAAGCCACTGTTTCTCTGTTTTGTCCTCATCATTCCAATCACCTAAATAAGAATGGGTCCTCTTTAAATACCTTTACCACAACATATATTTGGAATGTGCATCCTCGTAACATATCTATTTGGATACCAAAAGCAACCCCAAGAAGGAGATCTGGATGCAAAGAGGTTTTGGAGGCAATGACCCTAAGACCCACAGGAGCCTAAAACCTAAACTAGGGACTGTGTGTGGTCACCTAACAACCAGCTGCCTATTCTCGTTATCTTGGTTCTGATGCTGAGACCTACATAGCATTACCCTTCATGAAAAAATCCATAACACTGATTCACTCACCAATATGTTTTGAGAACCTAGTGCATGTGTGGCACCATTGAAATTCTAGGTATATGAAGCCAACGATAATAATAAAAAAAATGGCCCTAGCATCTTCTTTATGAGCTGAAACTGTAAGAACACAGGCATAAATAATTATTCTATGTGAGGCCTTAACAAGGGCACAGAGGAAAGGGAAAGGAACCACTGAGAAAAGAAGGGGAGTAAAAGAAATATCCGAGAGTTTTCCTCAAAAGATGTTGTTAAGGAACAGGGAGAAATTCACCAGGTGAAGGAGGAGAAAAGGGACGTCAATAGAGAGAAAACACACACAAAGGAACAGAGTTGTGACAGCATTGCAGCTTGCAGAACTTTAAATTGTTTAGGATAGCTGTATAGACTACAGGCAGTATACAGAAAAAATGAAGGAAATGAGGCTTAGAAGATAGTTCTTCTACGATCTCACCTTTCTCATTCCCTTACCAAAAGAAGAGACTTTGAGAGTCTAGATGTGAGAGGAGCCACAAAGTGGAGGTGTCCTGCATCCCTGAAGTGAGTCCCAGTGAGTCCCTCAGACGGGGCATCTTCATGCCTGACCTCCAAATCCAGTCCATTGAGGAAAATACTGCACTTAGAATCAGATCCACAGGTTAATGTTCTGCTTCCAACACTGTCAACTCTCATACAAGGGACGGAACTTTCAAGCCTCAGCCATGAAATTAGGGCTAATAGGATGACTCCTTCAAACTACTTCTTAGGGTGGTTATGTGGATCAAATGAGACAGTGTACTTGGAAATATTGTGCAGATTGCTATTTAAATGTTAGCAATTCTTTGTTATATGTTTTATACATTTAAGAAAGTATCAAAATCATAGAAATAAAATTATTAGTTATGTCCTGGTAGATCATGGCTTTGTAAGCTGGTCTATCCCTTCTGACATGGTTTTATAATTATAAAATAAATATGTGCTCATTGTAATGCATTCAGAAAATATAAAAAAGTATAACAAAGAAAAAGGATCATGATTCCATATTTATTTCTAAGTATAAATATTATCAATAAATTAAGATATACATGAATTTGTGTCTTAAACAATATTTGGTTATCCTATACATTCTATGTTGTAGCCAACTTTTTACTCAATATATTGAATGCATATCTTCTATGTTAATACAAATACATCTAGAATACAATTATTAATGGCTGGTTAATGTTGTATACATGTACCATGGTTTGGATAGTCATTCTTCTCTAGATCAACAACCTTATATAAATACAGATCTTGGCTAAATATCCCCGGGGATTTGTTCTCCTCTTACCCCTCTTATCCATTCCTCCTTTTGCTTTATTTCTTTGCCAGAATCTCTGTACTTGATCTTGAGGGTTTTTTGTAGGCCTTCTATCCTACTATTGTCCAATTCAATATTTTATTAAGCTTCACTTAATTGTGGAATGTCTTAACCTATAAGCTCAGTTACAAGTATCAATAGCTCATCTGGCTTACACTATCTAAAAGTTCCACTCTCTCTCATAGCCAGTTCCTCTCATCTCCCAATCCCACTTTCCAAGCAAAAATATTAACTTTGAATACAGTGCAATTCTTTTTCTCATACCTGTTTTTCTACCTTCTTCCAAAACATGGCTAGTAATTATAAATGTTACAATTTTCTCCCGATAAAGAGGTCGTTATTTTTTGCCGGGTGTGGTGGCGCATGCTTGTAATCCCAGTACTTGGGAGGCTGAGACAGGAGGATCTCAAGTTCGTGGTCAGCCTCAGCTACTTAGTGAGGCCCCCTGCAACTTAGTGAGACCCTATTTCAAAAAAATAATAAAAAATAGGGCTGGGGGTGTATCTCGGAGGTAGAAGCCCCCGGGTTCAATCCTCAGTACCGCAAAAAAAAGGATCAGTCTTCTAATATTTTTTATTTTTATTTTATTTATTTATTTATTTTTATTTTTATTTTTTTCGGCTGGCCATGAACCCAGATCCTCAGGTCTCAGCTTCCCAAATACTGGGATTACAAGCATGTGCCACCATGCCTGGCCATTCTTCTAATATTTTCACTGGGGGTAGATCGATTCCTTTCAAAGTATGAACTGTGCTCATCTGGAACCACGTCAATACAATGTGTTAAAGGCTATAATAAAAATATGGCTGAAGCACCATAATTTTTTAAAAGGAGACAGTGAGTAACCCACATCACAATCCCACATTTATTTCTAAGTATAAATTTTGAGGGTGTGTGGGAGTAAGCTTAAGAAGTAGAGCGAGAAGGTGATGCATGAGCTGATTCTTGAAGGATGTTTGTCCGACAATGAAGGAAGGCAGGAGATTGGTGTTGGTGGGTAGATCTTTGGTAGAATGAAAGTAACATGGATAATAACATGACAGATCTAGAAGAAGAAAGGGTTCATGGTTCTAGTGTGGACAGGGTATCTGAGCACTATGCATAAAGTCAGAGTCCAGTCTTCTATTCCACAACAAGAAATTCAGACTCCAATGAACAGGGAATAAGAAATCACACGAAGGAGGGAGTAGCATGATCTCTCTGGCAGAGGTGTAGAAGATGGAGTAGATAAGGTTTAGCACAAAGCAAACCAATCAGGAAGCTGAGAGAGTAAAGCAATGTCAACAAGGAGAGGGGATAAAGTTGAGACATGTTCAAGGTAGAACTGGAAAAAAGTTGTGACTCTGGATGTGTGGGGGAACAAGAGTGTTCTAGATGGACTCCAAGATTTTTTTGGTCTGGATCCCAAATGAGATGTAGAGATGTGGGATTAAGAAAAGGGATAGAACTATCTCTGAAAAAGATAAGGCTCACAAAAAGAGATGTGTCTTTATAACAAGTAATTTCCATTGGTAGAATGATGAACTTCCTTGTCATAAGTTTTCTTTTATAATCAAACTACTACAATGTTCTAATTAGGAATGTAAACTTCATAAAGACAAGGACAGTATCTAACACATAGTAGGCTCTCTATGAATATCTGATAGGGGGAAAAAAGGAATGAATGAATGGAAAAAACATAAAAATATGTCCAAATTAAAGAACTACCCCCAAAATGTAGTTTATTTCAAGTATAGTCAACTTTCATTAAATCTCTGGGTTGAATCTTGAAAAATCAACATGTCAATCAAAAATATGTAAAAAAGAAAATGTAATAAGTCAAGGCTTATATAGCACAGGGAGTTCTACGTCCCAGAGGAAGATGTTGGTTCCTTTGATTCTTTAATGAAATCCTCATTTCAATTTTCTTAAAAGCTTCAAAATATGAAAGAAGCATAGATTCACTTAGGTGCATTTCTTACCACTGATGTACCTTTATGAAACGTGTTCAGCATTTCTAATTTTATTCTTAAAAACAGACTTAGAGCCGGGAGTGGTGGCACACGCTTGTAATCCCAGTACTGTGGGAGGCGGAGACCGGAGGATCCAGGTTCGTGGCCAGCCTCAACTCACTCGCTCTCTCTCTCTCTCTGTCTCTCTACTTAGTGAGGCCCTCCGCAAAAAAAGTATAAAAAATAGGGCCGGGGGTGTAGCATGGAGGTAGACCGCCCCTGGGTTCAATCCCCCGTACCGCCAAAAAAAAAAAAAAAAAAGACTTAGGGCCACTTTTTCTTAATTTTCTTTCCTATCCTTATGTCTACTCTTACATTTTTATATTTTTCCACTGTACTGAAAATAGAAGCAAAAAGCAAAAATAAATTATACAAATAAGATATCAATGGTTTCACTGATACCAGCACCCTAAGCACACAGGACAGAGTGAAGACTGAATTTATTGTTTCCACAAACTAGCCTATATATTGATATTTCCTTGTGAATGTTTATTTATTTATTTATCTGAAGAGAGAGAGAGAGAGAGAGAGAGAGAGAGAGAGCGCTGAGGCTGGCCGCAAACCCGGATCCTCCGGTCTCCACCTCCCAAAGTTCTGGGATTACAAGCGTGGGCCACCATGCCTGGCTATGAATGTTTATTTAAAGTCTCTCTCTCTCTGACCTCCTCTCTATCTCTGTCTCTATTTCTTTCCTTGCAAGAGAGGTGGATTACTGGGGATTGAATTCAGGGGCATTCTACCTCTGAGCTACACCCAGCCCCATTTTATTTTATTTTTATTTTGAAAAATGGTCTAAGTTGCTGAGGCTGGCCTTGAACCTGGGATCCTCCTGTCTCAGCCTCCCAAGTACTGGGATTACAGCTGTATGCACCACTCCTAGCCAAATATCTCTCTTTGAAAGACATGGTTCTAAATTCTGAAATAATACCGCTTTTCTTAGTGTTGAAATTCCTTTTTTAAAATTAAACTGGCAAGTTATCTTAGCTGCCAATTATTTTCTCATTGATTCATTCATAAACCCAAAAGTCTAGGAAATAAAGAGTTGATTAATTTTGGCTTCCCTAGCTTTTACTCCCAGGCTGTATGACATTGTCTACTTTCATCATATAGAGAATTTGACTTCTGGATCTCCTGGCTCATTGCCCTGTTGGACACTGTCCCAGCCTTCAATACCACTTACTAGCCTGAAAGACTCCTTGGCCACACCTGATAGCAAATTAAAAAAAAAAATCTTGAATAGTAGTTTTGAAGAAGTTCAACTTGCTTGTAGTTTTTAGAACTTAAAATGCCAAAAGTTCTTATATTCCAAAATAATGAATGAAATTTAGTTTTTATAATTACAAGATTCAGTAGTGTACTCACACAATGATTAACATAAATAAAAGCAACTACTCCTGATATTCCCAATAATGTAGATGACTAATGCAGACATCCTGTTGCAAAAAAGCAGCAAGACACTAAAAAGGCATATTATAAGTATTCAAAAACTAACAAAATATATGAATACATATGTAAATACATAGGTATGTCACATCTCAAAAATATAAAATTAGATTAGCTTTTAAAAATTAATAGATACTAAATTCAAAGTTTAAGTATACTTCCATATTCCTTCACTAAAGAATGATGTTCTAGAAAATTACTAACATTACATTCCTCCTCCCATCATCAGATACTTGCTAATCTATTTACAATGAGGAATAGGCTTTAAAGAATCCTTTAGTTTAAAAACAGCAACTGCCATATAACTGTTAATTCTTCCACAACTAGGAAAATACTTGAGAACATAAAAAACTCCAGTATCCATTTTAAGTGCAAACAAAAGACAGGATAGTCAAGACAGACTTTCCAAGTTCAAAACCACTTGGAAAAGCTCTTACCAAAAACTGAAATTGATGTTAAGTAAAAGCTGAATCTTCTTTTATGATGCTTTCACCTCTATTGTTCTTTAAAGCTAGCTGTTTTCGTTTGTCTTGCTTCCCATTCTTTCCATTCTCCCTTATTAAATAACATTGTCTGAAAGTCTCTTTTCTTTATACCTTATCCAGCCTCAGGTATATTCTTATAGCAATGGAATATATCCTAATGTAGAAGTTTAAAAGAGTAGGCAATATTAATGATCAAATGTTCAAACAATTAATGAGAGTAAAAATGTTGAAAATGATTGAGGAAGAGCCTTGGTAGTCTACAGAAGTCATAGTAATAAAGTCAGAAAAGCACAAACAAGAAGACAAAATGAATAGTTGTGTGTGTGTGTGTGTGTGTGTGTGTGTGTGTGTGTGACACAGAGAGAGAGCGAGAGAGAGAGAGAGAGAGAGAGAGAAAGAAAGAAAGAAAGAAAGAAAGAAAGAGGGAAAGAAAGAAAGAGAAAGAGAGATTTGAGAGGCAAGGGGAATGGTAAAACAATTTTCCAAACTGTACAGAGAAATAATGCATAACCAATATCCAAAAGAATATGTTATTATACAGAAAAACTGTATTTTCCCTCCAGGCATGCCTATGTTATTTTTGATACCAAATTACATTATCAATTTAGATTTCAAAATTAGATATAAATGGGCCTGTGGCTGAACATAAACATATTTCAAAGAATGCTGAATAAGCATATTTTGCCTATTGCAGTCCAAAAGACAAATACATGTTCAGAATACATAAAAAGAAGCACAAAAACTATGTAAATATTTTGCACTGAAAAGAATATTTTCTACTGTCTCTTACAGGTAAGCTTCCAAAAATATTAATTCATAGTGATAAAATTCAATTGATAAAGTTAAGGAAACTTGCATCAAAAATACCAGCTTAAATCTAGGTTAAAAATCACAGCATCAAAGTCATAATTATTTTAGTTGTATTTAAAGTACAGTTTTTGCCCATCTTGGTGTCTTATCTTTCACAGCAGAAGAAAAGCAGGGTTTTTTATTTCTTCTTTTTTTTTGCTGTAAGAGTCATTGAAAGAGTTAAATTAGATTAATATTTGCTAGTTACAGGCACAGGAGAAAAATTTAAAAAACGGGAAAAAAGAATAGAGAAAATGGAAGAGAATAGAGAGAACTATATGGTAGGGAGAGGTGGAGTTCCTCTAATAGGTGTTCCAGTTATAGCCATGATGTGAGTTTCCCTCTTACCCCTATGCCAGGAGGAAGAGAGTCAATACAAAAATGATGTAGAAGCCAGCTATAACTCCTTGATCCTGGATAATCACCAGCATTAATGTGAAGTATAAAAAAGTACCCCAAATGAACAAGACTGAAAGAAATGTGTCCAAAGCTCTAGTTACACAGTCCATTATAAAGATATAGTCACAAATTTAGGAATGTAGACCTGACAGTTCAGCATCCATTTAGCTCCAACTTGAATTCAGCTTCTGGTCAAGCATCTTCCAAGAAAAGCTTTTCTCTGTCACTTTATTCATAAGAAAATTCTCATTATTTAGCAACCAATCTTATTATACAGAGCCACATCTCTTTAATGCTCAATTAGTTGTAATTCAGACTTATGAAGAAACAAAGAACAAAACTGCTTTACTTCTTGTAAGTGACGTACCTTTGTATATTTAGAAATAGATACAAAATCTTCTGTTCTTCACTAACGTTCCCAGTTTTCTTACTATTCCTCATAAGGAATGATCTCTACTTTGCTGCTAACTAGATGAGCATGTCTTACTTCCTTTGACATTGCTGAAATGTGCATACATAAGTGTGTTGAACCCTTGATTGGTTTTTCCATTTCACTAATATGTTAGTCACAATCAATGTTTAGGCCTATATCATACACCACATTTTGAAAATTCGAAGTAAAAAAAAAAAGAGCTAGAATAAAAAATTACATAATCTCCAAAAGCTAGTTTGAAGATTAAAGGCATTTAACATTCATAATATGAATTAAAAAACAGATACATAAATGTGGTGTTTGGAATCTATATATACCACCACTCACTGTTTCATAGGCCTTGTAGGTCAGACAGTCTGAAAATATAGCAGAATTTTAATTCTAAGAATAGGAAAAAAACTGTTGTGTTTCATAAAAATGCAACAAGGTGGCCACATTTCCTCCCAAGCATGAATAATGTATGATCCACAATGTTATTTGCTAGACTGTCTAATCACCAACATCTTTCAAAATGTCTATATAAGCCTTAGCTCATTAAGAACAAACATGTACCTGTATAAAAATATCACATACCTGTGAACACTCAGAATAATATTTGACCAAATATCAATGCACACATCAAAATGACATATTTGAGGCAAATCTTCTGCATTTATCAAGTATAAAAATATTGGGAAAAGAAATATGAAAGAATTATTTTAACTTTCGACATTTAAGCTTAATGTAAACATTCAAATTAAATTCTCTTTCAAAGCAACCCCCCACACAAATATATTCCATCTATATAGAGGCCAGTTTACGTTTTCAAAATAAAAGTGAAAAAAAATACAAACAGAAGGAGTAAGAGAATAAATAAGAAAGACTTTAAAGCAGGGTTTCTTCTGTTAGAAAGGTTTTATAATCTTGGAAGGAGTTTCCATGATTCATGAAAGAACAAGACAAAAGTTACTTTATTCAACCACAGCTTGCACTGTAGCAATAAGAAAAAGAAAAGGAAAAAGTATCTCAATTTCTGACAAAACATTACTAAAAACAACATATTAGTCTAAGTTCCAAAGAGCAGTAGTTTAGGTTCAAAGCTGTAAAAAATAAATTTCTAAAATTGCATTTGTAATTCCATGTTTTATTCTATAACAAATACTTCTTAGTTACTTACAATGAAGGAAAAAAGATATAAAAAGAAACTAGCATATAGAGTAATCACCCTTATCTATGGATTCAATGTCCATGGTTTCAGTTACCCATAGTCAACCACAATCGGAAAATATTAAATAGAAAACTCCAGAAATAATCTGTAGGTTTTTAATATTTGTATTATATTTTACTGTTATAGATATTCTATTTTTTATTATTATTATTTGTTGTTAATCTCTTACTGTGCCTACTTTATCCTAGGTATGTATGTATTGGAAAAAACAGCATATATGGTTGGGTACTATTTGTGGTTTCGGTATCCAAGGAATGTGTTCCCTGTGGATAAGGGAGAACTAGTCTACACTTTTAGGTCTGAAAGAAGGACAGATCTATTTTAATGTTATTATTAAAGACAAATTTTCCTTTATATATTATAATAATTCCTTTACATTTTTATTCATATCAGATAACAAATGAAGTATTTATTAAACATTCCTACAATTTACTAATTCTTTAAGAAAATATTTCTTGTGTATCCCATTCATATAGAACATACACCTAAACCACTCACTATTCTACCCCTTCATCGTGGAAGTAGTATAGGAAAGGATTTGAGGAAGGAAACATCAAGAAGGGCAGAAACCCAGGATGTTACAGGACACAAATCGGGAATTTTGAAGGCCTAAAATGGTCTTGTCAAATTCATTTATTCATAAGAGTTACTGCCAAAATAACTGAAAAGAACCATTGGTGCTAGACTAGTTTACATTAATGTATATAATAACTGAAGTGATTATCCCAGAATTATTATCTATAATAAACTTTGATAGATTTCTTGGCACAGCTTATTACAAAAATCGAAAACAAAAGAAAACCAGGCCTTCTGCAAAGCAGCCTACCAGGCAATTTATTTATTTGGAAGAAAACAATAATTTGTATTTCAGCTACAACTATCCTTTAAAAACTCATATATATTTGAAATACCATGTACGATAACTCCTTAATAGCATCCTGTTAGACTAATCTCATGATAACATTTGCCTAATATCATTGGGTAATATTATCAAAGTGGACTATATCAAATTACATAATCCATTTCTAGATATATAACTGTAGGGAAGGATGGAGCCTTTTCACTATACTGAACAGAGTAGTGATGATGACTTTGCCATTGAAAATGGGTTCCTGAGTAGCTTAAATCCAGTAAGATGAAGTCTTACAAAATAATTTTTCCTGACAGCCAGTATTTTCATGATTTCTCTACACCTTCCGAATTTTGGAAATTTCAGATGCAGTCCCAACATTTATTGTAAATCTAAAAGTAATAACCTCCTTATTTAAGAAAAAAGGAGACCATTTTTATTTTTATCACCCTGAGTACAAGTTCCCTACCTATACTTCCCCATACTCACCCATGTAGAAGACGATCCTATTCACACCAATCTTTTCACTGTTCTGTGAACATATCCACCTTCCTCCATTCCCTCTGGCCAGGTCATTCTCCCCCATCTAGCTTCCTCTCTGGCTTCATTTTCAAGTCCAATAAAATGCTATGTTTTCAGAAAGACCTTCCCAGTTCATCCTATCTAAACCAGTTTCCCCACCCCCACCAACAGTCACTATCAAATTCCTAACTCTTCTCTCTTGCTCTTTGTAAAACTATCACTACTTGATACTGTTTTCCATGTATATTACTTTACTCAATTATTCTCTGACTTTTTCAATACTCCTGAATTCCATGAGGGGAGAGACTTGCTAATTGTCAGATGAAGAAGCGTAGGCACAAAATAAGCGCTCAATAAATTTTGTTATGTGGATGAGTGAATGAATTTTTCTTGGCTTAATTATAACAGTGAATTTTATGCGCCTTAGATCTGGCAGCATTGACAACATGTGATATTATAAGTACTATAATAAAATAAAAGGTACAGAACAAAAGTTAATCACAATTTGTCAATGTACTTTGGAATATCATTTTATGAAACATAAATTACTATGCTAATGGCATAATTGTTTTCAGAGGCTTAGCTTGCTTCAGGTCTGACTTCAGCTACTTCCTGTCCTTCAAAGTCTAGCGCCTCTTGAATATCACCAGCACCTCAAAGCTATTTCACAAACAGGCCTTGAGGAACTTTGAAGTGGCTCCCTATGCCATCACTAGTTGGCAGTTTCTACCTCTGGTAAGAATAATTTTCAGAAGTCATCCTTCACTACTTGTTAGACAATACAATTACAGTTCCTTGTCTTTACTGCAGCTTGGCTTAAGAAAGGCACAGCCAACCAGGAGAGACACTGCACATCAAGAAAAGCTCAAGTAGCCAAGAAAACGTCATCTCCTTAACTGACCTAGATGCCAATGCACTCTCTGCTGACCAGCAAATATTTCATTGCTTTGTTCTCCTCAAGAAGACTGCAGTTGCTGCCCAATGTTAATGAAGTGTGAAGGATAATAAAGTGAAAATATTCATAGTCTAGGTATTCAATATGAGAGCCGAGCTCAATACAGTGGGCATCAGTAACGTTTTTGCAACTCTAATGCTTTCGGCATCGCCATGTTCCCAGTCTCTTGCTGCTGCCTAGTCACCCCAAACTGCAAACAACCATTCTTTAATTGTCTCAGAAGAAGCCTACTTCAAATATGAAATTGCTCATTACCCCATAGAGCCAAGTGCTCTTAAAGGCTGGTTGAAGCAAAGAGCAAAAGAGACAACTCATTGTAGAACCTTGTTGTCACTTGGTCTTTTACATTTTAAAATGTAGCTTTCGGATTCCCTAAATATTATAAAAGCATTTCCCAGTCACAGAATCATAAAAATTAAAAGTTAGAAAGCAACATCCAGACCAATTAGCTCCTTGCTTTACATATAAGGAAAACAGATTCACAGTGATTTGGCCAACATCAAAAATTAGAATATAGCTGCGTGTGGGGGTGCACGACTGTAATCCTGTACTTGGGAGGCCGAGACAGGTGGATCACAGGTTGGAGGCCAGCCTCAGCAACTTAGTGAGGCCCTGTTTCAAAATAAAAAAGAAAATAGGGCTGGGGGTGTAGCTCAGAGGTAGAACATCCCCAGATTCAATCCCCAGTACCACATACACAAACACACAGAATGTGTTCACTCCCATCCACCCCACAATCCACTTTCCTTTCCTACATTAATTTCCCAAGTTCATTCTAATTGTTAAAGTTAATATATATTCTGTGCAGAACGTAATTAAAGTTAAATGAGGTGGTAAAGGCTGGTCCCTGATCTAATAGGGCTGGTGTCCTCATGAGAAGAGGAAGAAACAGCAGAGAGATCTCTTCAAGTATAAAGAGAAGAGGCCACATGAGGACAGAGGTAGAAGGCTTCCCTAGGTTCTGTGCATCTTCATTCTTGACTCAGGTTCCAGCTCAGTAGGACTTAGAGTTTTATTTCTGAAGCAATGATGGAGTGCATTAAATCCCTCCACCTTTCTCTGATGGTTCCACTTATAAAACAGGGACCATTGCAGTTGTGAGGTCGTGGGTCCAATGGGGTCAAGGAAAGGACTTTGTTTTCATTTAGCAACACCCTATCAATGTACGTTACTGGCTCATAAAGAAAAAAACAACAACAGCAAAAAGCACTGGAGTGTTTTTTGAATATATATATTTTTTTTCAGAAAAAATATATACATATTTTTTGGTGGTACTGGGGATTGAACCAGGGGCATTTTGCCTCTGGGTACATTCCCAGCCCTATTGGATTTTTTATTTTAAAACAAGATCTCAGCCGGGTGTGGGGGTGCACACTTGTAATCCTGGTACTTGGGAGGCTGAGACAGGAGGACCACAGGTCTGCAGCCAGCCTCAGCTACTTAGTGAGGCCCTCCGTAACTTAGTGAGACCCTGTTTCAAAATAAAGAATTAAAAAACTAGGCTGGGGTGTAGCTTGGAGGTAGAATGCCCCTGGGTTCAATCCCTAGTACTGCAAAAAAAAAAAAAAAAAACAAGATCTCACTAAGTTGCTAAATTGCTGAGGCTGGCTGCAAGATCCTCCTGTCTCAGCTTCCCAAGTATCGGGATTACAGGCATGTGTAACCACACCCGGGTAGCATTTAGATTTTTAAGGGAATATTTTTTGTTCTCACCAATGTTTAAGTATGTGAAAGAACTGTACTAACAAACCTAAAACACAATATGTTACCTGTTTTAGGTATTCATAGAATAAATGGTAATGAGAAATGAATAGAAAAACAAAAGGAAAAATAAATTCTCACCCCCTACTCCCAAATCCCACAAAGAGCAGCCATGAATTTCAAATTTGCTGAAATGACTACATTATATACTAGTTGCAATAAAAATATCACTCTGTGTTAAACTGTGGTTGATACCTCAATAAAAATGTACTTCATTGCCAAAGGCTCATTTATATTTAGATCATGGTTAGTAATTGACATATTTATTCAGAAATAATTTTTGGAAAGATATCTACATGTATGTTAGACCTATACAAAAGAAGGGAAATATGTCATTCAAACTTCAACACTAATATATCTTCTTTCTGTTCCCCCAAATTGAAAACCCATAAAAAAATCCCATTTATCATAATGAATCCAACCATTTCTCTTGACCATTTCCATAGAAAGCTGAAAAACATTAGTCATCATATTCTGTGTCTACATTTTGAGGAGATTATTTTAGAATCTACCTGGGCCTGGCTAGAAACATATCTAATTCAAGATGTTTTTATTCAGACCCACAGGCAGGAAAATTGATAAGATGACCTCTTATCCTCAGGAGCCTTCATTAAGGGTTTAATTGCAAACGATGTCTTAGTAAGTTAAGAGTAAAGTAAGCAAAATACTCCAGTCCATCTCTCTAAGAGACAAGACTGACTGGAAAAAAATAGCAATGAAAAACATTAAATAAACATGTAAAGGGGGCCTCCGAGTTAACGGAAAGCAAACAAATTGGAGGTGAGTCCATTTGCCTCCAGCAGCCTATGAGACGGCATAACAAGGAGACTGCAGGGGCTTCGAGGGCAATACAAAAAGAAGTTTGCAAAATTACCAGAATTGAGGACCTTGTAGAATAATTTCATGAGAGGACAGTACAAATGACTACTCGGAATACATAAAGCAGTCTATCGGGAATCTGCTTTGTAGTGTTCTCAGAAGGGTGGTTCAGAGTTTTTGATATAGAAAACCCTCTAAGCCTCAAAGAAAGAACTGTTCACTGAAGAAAAATTGTGAAAAGAGCTTATTACATAAATAAAGTACAAAAAGCAGGATGCCAAGTTTCAGGAAGACAGAAGACCAGCAATACTAGACATAGGGGGAAAAGTAGCATAAGAAAATGTTTCTCCCTTCCAATGAACAAATATTTTAGTTCACTGAGAGATAGAGCAAGATATGTGTTTAAATAAATAGGTGTTGGCACGCTTGTAATCCCAGGACTTTGGGAGGCGGAGACCTGAGGATCC
>PVJS01009538.1:0-50127 GCA_004027185.1 Glis glis
TGAGAATGATGTTGGTATAATCTCATATATACACATTGTTTATGACAGTAATTCCATGGATTCACTACTTTCTTACCCTTCCCCTTCCCTTGTACCCCTTCCCTTGCACCACTGAGGGTTCTCCATTGTCATTGGAGTCCCTTTTGTGTCCCCACTACTCCCTAAATTGCGCATATTAATGAAAACATATGACCCTTCAAGGAAACCATCAAGAGCTTAAAGAGAAAGCCTACGGAATGGGAAAAGATCTTTGCAAGCTATCCCTCTGACAGAGGTCTAATATCAGGATATACAAAGAACTTAAAAGACTTTACACTAAGAAAACAAACAATCCGATCAAGAAGTGGGCAACTGAAATGAATAGACACTTCACGAAAGAAGAGATACAAATGGCCAATAGATACATGAAAACATGTTCAATATCATTAGCAATCAGGGAGATGCAAATCAAAACTACTCTAAGATTTCATCTGACCCCAATTAGAATGGCAAGCATTAAGAAGTCTAACAACAACAAATGTTGGCGAGGATGTGGGGAAATTGGGACTCTTCTACACTGTTGGTGGGATTGCAAACTAGTTCAACCACTGTGGTGCCCCACTCTTAAAAAGGCTGTGCGATTAAGTTTATTGAGTTTATTGCTTCAGCGCTGCTGCTGTCTTGGTGTTTTTAATCACCTCTGAATGAGGGGCCCAGATTTTCACTGTGCACTGATTCCCCACAAATTATGTAGCTAGTCTTGAAATGGAGGCTTGAGGGTTGTGGGGAAATTATAAGTGGAAGCTTCAAATATATCATCAGTGAAAAATCTTAAATGAAGCAACTGGGTCAACAGGGTTTCTTCCCCTCCATGCTTTGGATACCATGCCAATGACTACAGGAATGGAGATAAATAGGTAGATAATTATGAAAGAAGAAAGAAAGAAGAAAGAAAGAAGAAAGAAAGAAAGAAAGAAAGAAAGAAAGAAAGAAAGAAAGAAAGAGAGAGAGAGAGGAAGGAAGGAAGGAAGGAAGGAAGGAAGGAAGGAAGGAGAGAGAGAGAAAGAAAAGAAAAGAAAAGAAAGAAAGAAAGAAAGAAAGAAAGAAAGAAAGAAAGAAAGAAAGAAAGAGAGAAAAAGAAAGAAAGGGAGAGAGATGTGTGGGTACATAAATATATTTATATTTGCACATACCCCTACCATTTTACCATATTCATGGCCACCTTTGTTTTTCTTCCACCACCATCCATCCGTCCACCTTACTATTTATTTATTACAGCAGCTATAGTAAAATCTAAGGTTTTCCAGCAGTTTTATTTCTCTTCCCTTGATCCCCTTCCTTCCTTCCTTCCTTCCTGTCTCCATCCTCCCTTGATCCCTTCCTCCTTTTTTCCTTCTTTTTTGTTACTTTCATTGAAGGTCCTAAATTGTTTAGGCCAATTTCAATGGGCATCTTAAATTGTTTCAGTGTGTTTTAAACACACACACACACACACACACACACACACACACACACACACACATTGTTGGTTCTAGTACCCACTCTGAGAAACATGGCTCACATCTTATCTAATTCCCTGAAGTTATGGTTCCCAGAAACTGAAACTCAGAAAGAGTAAGTGACCTCCCTAAATGTCAAATATGATTTCATAACAATTTTGAAGAAGAGTCCATGTCTGGGGATTCCTACTTCAGAATCTTTAAAAATATACCTTCTAGAAAGAATTGAAATGCAAGCCTACAATAGGACTCCAACAGGCCTAGTTCAATTCCTTGGGGAAGTGCAGTGTTTGGGGCAAATTACACTGTTTCTGTCTTCTCATCCAACAATGGATCTCATACTTATATGAACATGTAGGGATATGTCAGAAGGGAAATAAGTCAGGAAAGAGTAACTCACAGTCCTGCTCTGGTTGAACATGAGAAGGAAGGGCCTCCAGGTGTTCACTCTGCTGCCACTAGACAGAGCTTCACATGTCAAACTGAGCGCAAACAGCTCCAGGTCACCCTCAACCCTGGCTCAGCAGCCTTCAAATGGAGCTCAGTGGTGGAAATAGCATGGACATCAAGATGAGAAGGGAGAGTTAATGAAGGAATCGCTTTCATTGACATTATGTACGTATGTGAAAATACCAATGCCAATCTCAGTATCCTATATGGGGAAAGGAGAGTGGGGAGGGAGCTGGGGGAAAGCCCACCAAGTGCTGTGGGCATGTATGTCACCATCACTATAAACTACATTACCATATGAGACTGTAATGCACCAACACATGTATTTAAAAAAAAAGAGATGAGAAAGGATGGAATTTTTGCTTCAGCCCTATACAGGATGGGTGATCTGAGGCAAATTGTCTCCTTCAGCTCTCTGTGTATTGATTTCAAGATGTGTACAAAGAACAGAGTAGTAACAAATGCACAGGGGTTGCAGTTGAAGGATCTAGGGACAAGTTAGTAATATATTCTCTGTAGTCAGATAACTGAGTTCAAATACTGGCTTCTCTTTTTTTAATGGTGCTGGGGATTGAACTCAGGGCCATTCTACCTCCAAGTTACACCCCCAGCCCTATTTTATTTTTTATATGGAAACAGAATCTCGCTAAGTTACTGAGAGCCTTGCTAAATTTCTGAGGTTAGCTTTGAACCTGCGATCCTCCTTTTCAGTCTCGCATGTACTGGGATTACAAATGTGTACAACGATGTCCAACCTTTGCTCCTATGCTTAACAGCTGTGACTTTGAGCAGGGTATCCTCTCTGGGATAAACAAGGATTATGATCATACATACCTTTTGGGTTATTGTGGAGACTAAATAAGATAATGGATTATACATCTTTGAATAAGCACTGTGGTGCTGGGAAAGACACAATGAATATTAATTACACGAAGCACTGGGAAGATGCTTAATAATCCAGCAGGCACAAAAGTTTCCTTTAGTGGGGGAAAAAGAGAGAGAGAAGTCTGGGCAAAGTGTAATCACACAATGCAATGTGCCCGAAACATCACGTGTGTCTCCTCCCAAGCATGATCTCCAAGCCCAGTGAATTTCCACTGTTGGGGAGAAGTGGGGATGGTAGACCAGATTAAGATAATTGTTTTCCTTGGAAGCCAAAGAACAAAAGTTTGCCTCTAGCACCTCGATGACTTCAATTCAATCCCCAAATCCCACTGAAATAGTGAATGAAACTTAAAAGCTGTGAGAGAAGAAAAGGAAGAATTGAGGACAGGAGCCAAAACACTCCAGGCTGCAGTTTGATCCTCTCCTGCCATCTCCCCGCCCTGTCTTTGCCCCACACCTCTGGGAGCTTCCTCTCCTCCTGCACCTTTCAGGGAAAAACAGTCTTGCTCCCTGTGGTTTGAGGTGGGAAGGTTTTCTTTATGGGCAAGTGCAGGCGAACGGGGAGCATGCCCCTGGCACTGAGAGGGAGACCACAGGGATCTAAGTCCCAGACTGCAAGTGCAAAGGACACAGCTTCTGGTTGAGGCCCTTGCTACACCATTGCCACTCTCTGTGTTACCTACATGTGTTTCCAACCAGGCTGGGACATATCAGGCTCCAGTATCAAGGCCACAAGTTGTCAGACCTGGTTAATACAGATCGTGTCAAGAGCTTTAATCTGTTGGGAATCTCAGTTTCACATCTAGAAAATGGGACAGGATGAATGAAACGCATGGCACCATGCTGAGTAAATTATGCCTTTTTCTTTTCCTCCTCATTCTCTTTCTTCTTCTCCTTTAACATTTTTTGTCATTTTAAATCCTCATCCTTTCCCTCTTCTTTGATTCTCCATTTCTGCTACTGAAAACCAGCACCACACTTAACTCATCTTTGTCTCCCCTAAGGTGCTCAATGGATACTTGTATAATGAAGAAAGAAACCCCTCAACAATCCTTTCTTTCCATATCAGAAAGCACTGGCATATTTGTGTTCTAGTTAATGGGTACTAGCTAGTATAATGCAAATACTTGTAAGTAAAAAGTTAGAGAATCATAGGAACCTACAACTTTAGTGCCAGAAAATGTACATGAGCCTTCAGCTTTGACATTATGAGAAAGACAGTTGGAATTCAGAAAGGAGCAAGGCAGGGACAGTCCTCTTGGGGCAGAGACAGAGAGATCTAACATATCTCTACTCATCCATATCTCTATCTCTATAACACAACACCTTCCTCTATGCAGGTGAGCCATATGACTGCCCCATCCATCCATCCATCCATTCTTCTATTCATTTGTTGAAACTATGTTTAATAATATTTATAATATATCAGGTAGGCATGGTGTTAAGCACTGAGGATATAATTGCAAGTAAAAACAACACTGATATCTATCCTCTTAGAGCAAACTTACAGCCTAACAAATAGAGGAGACTACTGATTATTAAGAACAAACACATCCCACTCCACCACATCATCACACATGAATAGATACTCCATTTGAAATGATAATATATGCTTCAAAGAGAAATTAGCATACAATGAGAGAAGGAAAGATAAGGTGGACACTGTAGAACTAAGGTGTCAAGGAAAGTATCTTTGAAGGAAAGACCTTTATTTTTTTAATGTGCTTTTATTGGTGCATTATAGTCTCACATCACAATGAAGATCAAGTTGACAGTAACATACATGCACACAGTACTTGGTGCCCCCTCCCCCTCCCCAATACAGAATACTGATATTGACATTGGTATATTCTCATATGTACACATGGTCGATGGTAGTAATTCCATTAATGAACTTCATTCTTCTCCTTTGCCATCCCTTAGACCACTTCCTTGCCTCCACTGAGGCTTCTCCACTATTGTCTGGAGGCCCTTTTATATCCCCACTACCCCCTAGCTTGTGCATATTAGAGAAAACATATGACCCTTCTTTTTCTGTGATTGGCTGATCTCATTTAACAAAATGTTCTCCAGGTCCTTCCATTTTCTTGTAAATGATATTATTTTGTTCTTCTTTATTGCTGAGTAGAATTCCATTGTGTGTATTTCTCACAATTTTATGATCCGTTCTTCTGTTGATGGACACCTAGGTTGGTTCCATAATTTGGTTATTGTGAATTGTGCTGCTATGAACATGGGTATGCATAAATTGCTGTAGTTTTCTGGTTTCAATCCCTTTGGAATGATACCCAGCAGTGGTATAGCTGGATTATATGGTGGATCCATTCCCAGTTTTCTGAGGAATCTCCACACTGATCTCCATAGTGGTTGAACTACTTTGCACTCCCACCAACAGTGCAGAAGAGTTCCTTCTTTCCCACATCCTCGCCAACATTTATTGTTGTTTGACTTCTTAATGATTGACATTATGATTGGGGTTAGATGAAATCTCAGAGTAGTCTTGATTTTAATTTTCCTGATTGCTAATGATGTTGAACATTTTTTCATGTATCTATTGGCCATTTCTATCTCTTCTTTCGTGAAGTGTCTATTCAATTTGGTTGCCCATTTCTTGATAGGGTTATTTGTTTTTTTTAGTGTAAAGTCTTTTAAGTTATTTGTATACCCTAGATATTAGTCCTCTGTCAGAGGGATAGCTATCAAAGATATCCTCCCATTCCATTGGCTTTCTCTTTAGACTCTTGATGGTTTGAAGGAAAGACTTTTAAAGATTTAAGACTAAAGATTGAAGAATATTTTATGAGTAAGTCTGCTTGTCCGTAATGCCATTGCTTATGTGGTTAGCTCACCTAGAATTCCCTCTCTTGCCTCCTTCCTTCATCCTAGGTGCTCACGTTCCTCAAGTACAAGTGTTACAGATTCCACAAGCCCCGCACGATCAGCCCACATTACCCCCTCTAAAACCATTAAGGTTTCCCTACAGGCATGAAACCTGTTATGTCCCATCATCCTATGTATGACATGCATAAAACTTCAATTGAGCCATTTTATAGGAGTCTTATAAATTTTTATAGGTTTTCACAGGTGTCCTATATATGGGGTGATGGGACACAATGGGTTTTAATCATTTCAGTTCATATTCAGTAAAAGCATTATCAAAGATGGTTGACTCCATTTGCAATGGCAAATCCATCAACATTCTTTATATCTGGATGAGGTAGGTCCATATTTTTTCAGAAAACCCTTATTGAAATGTATTTAGTTGATATGAGCTGCGGACTGGCCAGAGACATTTTACAAGCAACCTGGTTCCATCAGATGAAATATTGGAACAATGAAATTTGCCAAAACTATGTGAAATTTAAAGAAATTAGCAGTAACATAGTGGAAAGAAAAGAAGAATGGATTTAAAGATGGAAGACATGAGTTTGGAGTCTATTTCTATTTATTAATAAATATTAATAATGGTAATAATAATAACTACAAACTAAGATTAATTCCTAGGCTTTATAGAACTCTTAAGATGCTTCTGCCATCGTGCTAAGAACTTCACGAACATCACCATGTTTATTTCTTACAATAGTCCTATTAAGGAAACATTGTTGTTAGTTACACCCCTTTTTATAGTTGAAAAAAGTAAGGTTTGGGGAAGTTAGAGAAATTCCCCAGAGTAACACACTAAGTTATAATGCAGGGCTGAAGCTGGGTGGTTTAATTCAAGAGCCCACAGTAAAAACTCATCTACAAGTGTGGACAATCATTAGCCATTGGCCACAGTTTGCAATGATGTTTTTATCATAAATTTGGGGGAGGGGTTCATTGTCAATGTCATCTAAAGTATCTCTGTTTTGAAGGGTTTGTTCTTTTACTGCCTGAGAAGAACTAGAGAGGCTACCTGGAAGAGGTGTGTAAAGACCTGGAGTCTGGAGAAATTCTGTTCCCTGGATTCCTTTCCCTTCGTCTCAAACTCCCATCCTGCAATTCTTTGCTTATTTATAGAAGATGTTCCCAAAGGGAACAGCTCGGTACTCTGTCTTACAGATTGCAAAGAGAGATAAATAACACATTCCTCATTCTCTTACTCGCTGGGGAAATTGGGGGCTGTGTTTACATCGCTTCCTTGGTATTTATCCTCCTGCTGGCTGTTCCATCCCCTCTATTTCATGTTGTTATTTTACTTCCATTAGGGGAGCAGAGAAAACACGAGAAGCCATTCTGATCCACCCCAACCCTCAGAGGGCATTGCTCGGTCAAAGTCAGCATCCTCTCCCTTGTAATTTTCCCTACAAACATCTCATTCAAGAGGCATTTTCCTCCCTCTGAATACTAATATCCTGATAATGGTAAAAATAAATCTCTCTCTCTCGCTCTCTATTTCTCTCTCTCTCTTTCTCTCTCTCACACACACACACAAACACATACACACATACACACACACACACACACACACACACACACACACACACACACAGACACATACATGCACCAAAACAAAACAGAAAGAAAATGAGAGAATAGAAAATCAATTGCATGCTTGGTTCATTCCATGTTTATGTCCTTTTGGATTTCCTTCCTGGGCTCCTGGGAATTGCTTAGTTAGCAGTTAGGAAGGGGCCCACTGGGTCACTACAGATTTAATGTGGCATTCCTGTCTTCTGTGGCTTTTGGTCCTTGGGAAGGAGCTGGACTTTATTAAGAAAACTTCTGAACATATGAGCCTCCATTCTTTATCCACCAAGTCCATGGAGACATCAATATAGTTCATTTTATACAGGGGACTGATGAGATTATTTGTTATTTTTCAGTATTTTTTTCAGAAAGGACAATTTGACTTCAAGAAAACCCTGTGGTTGGACAAAACAGTTTTGATCTTTTGAAGCCTTATTTGGTTCAATTTTTCTTTACCCTGGCTCTTCAACAAAAGGCAAACATACGCTGAGCATTTAGCTTTGTGCCAAGACATGTTTCATGTGCTATTCCTTTTAATATTCATAAAAAATAGAAAAACGTTGAAAAATAAAAGTGCCCTAATTTTATAGATAGAGAAACTGAGATTCAGAATACAAATACAGGCAGGTGCAATACTCACCTGTAATTCCAGCTACTCAGGAAGCTGAGACAGGAGAACCATAAGTTCAAGGTCAGCCTGGGCAACTTAGTGAGACACTATCAGGAAGGAAGGAAAGAAGGAAGGAAAGAAGGAAGGAAGGAAGGAAGGAAGGAAGGAAGGAAGAGAGGGAGGGAGGGAGGGAGGGAGGGAGGGAGGCAGGGAGGTAGGGAGGGAGGGAGGGAGAGAGGGAAGAAGGAAGGAATCTAATTTGGAGATTCTGAGGAATCTTGGCAGCTCATTGTTACAGATTTTTCCCCTATGATATGTTTTAAAAGGCAATGTGGTATAGCTCATGTCACCAAATTTTAGCATATTACACTGGAGGCTGTTACAAGGTTTATCTTAAGAAAAAATATAGCCTGCCACGGTGGCGCACACCTTTGATCCCACTACTAGGAGGCTAAGACAAGAAGATCACAGGTTCGAGCCTCAGCAATGTATTGAGGCTTTCAGCAACCTACTGAGACCTTATTTCCAAACTAAAAATACAAAGGAAGGATGGGGGGGTGCGGCTCAGTGGTAGAATGGCCCTGGGTTCAATCCCCAGTACCAAAAATAAATAAATAAAGAACCTCTCTGAATCTTAGTTTTCTTCCTTCGGTGGTATTTAAAAAAAAAGTGTGAAATTTGGAGAAAATGGGAGACAAACATTCTGGCTCCAGTATTCACTAATGCTGTGTCTTAGGTAAGCTTCCTCAAAAGCAGTGTTTGAGATGAGGAATCCTGCACATGGTACTTGTTAAGGACGTGTTCCAGAAGCAACTGGTGAGGGAAAAATGGGATAGGGATGGACTAAGTGAACCACGGGTGAGATTGTGGGTGAAGCCCAAGTCTCCCTGATCCCATGGAAAGCTCTGGGGCATGTTGCTCTACAGACTGCTCTGATTCAGGGCTAGTGAGTTGGGCTCACTCATTGTGGAATCCCATTTGTCATTGGTAAGAGCCACCTGGGGTGGAAGCAAACCCCAGGGACTTCTGGCTCTCTCCTCATGCTGGGCAGTGCCCTGAGGTCAGACTTGCCAGTGAGGATCTCTGTGGGCCTGGATGGAGCATGTTACTGTTCTTTCTTATTTCCCCATCTCTAAAATGAGTCAGTTAGATTCCATACACAGTTCCATTTTTTTGCAATTGATCCATCTGTCATTTTTATAAATAATAAGTACATTCCTCCCAGTTGAACTTGTGATTACTTGGCCAGGGAGACTGATTTTACTTACTAACATATCTCATCCTGCTACAAGAGTACTGGTTGTAGAAGAGCTAAATGAAATATCTAACAAAGGAATGAAGGATAAACAATTGGGTATTCACCAATTATTGGATAAGTTGTATTCATGACTTTCAGATTAATATGCTAATTATATCATTGAAATGTTCTCTATTATGGCAATGTGCTTGTCACTGTTATTATGGTGTAATCATTAGAAAAATACCAATGGATGCAGAGAATGTAAAATTAATTTCATGAAAAATGATACAAAATCATAGGAAGACATTTACTTAAGGAAGGAGATGACATGGTATGCCCTAAAGCAAGGTGTAACTTCCCAGTTCCCAAGCTCCCCATAGAAACAAATTGCTATGAACATATCTCTGCTCAGAAGGAAGATTGTCACAGGGATGGGACATTCCCTGCCCCATCTGTATGCTCTCCAAGTGCCTCACCACCATCTTGGAGACATGGCTAAGCAACTGCCTGCCCACCAGGTTAAAAAAATCAGATCTGAGGCCTGAGTATCATATAGGTTTGAGAATTTAATTTATAAAGCTATCATTTCCCATTCAACCTCATGCTGAAAAAGTAACATAACTATATTTTGCCAAGTGAAAGAAGACAATTACCAAAAAGTACCCATTGTATAAAACCATTTATATGAAATGCTCCAAGTAAGCAAATATACAGATATAAAGTAGATTAGTGGGCTGGAACAGGAAGGGGGATTATGTCTAATGAATCCAAGGTTTCCTTTGGGCAGGATAAACATATCATAAAATTAGATTATGGTGTTGGTTACACAACTCTGTAAATACACTAGAAACTTTGAATTGTACACTTTTAATCAAGTAATATTTATGGCATATAAATTATATCTCAATAAAGCTATTGCAAATTGCCAGTGAAAATCCAAGCATGTCTAATATATGAAAACAAAAATTGTCTCTGGAGGGACATGCTTCATCTTGGGTCCCCCTGGATTCAGTGAGCTAAAAATCTCACTGAAGATGAGTGCACAGTCTTTAATTACAAAGCACACAACAAAATAATTCAATAGGAGTGAGAGCTAGCAGGCATAAAAAAAGGGTTAAACTCCCAAGATCTTTATTCTGGCTCTATGTGTCAGTTACTCTTTCTGAACCTGTTTTGTCCTTTGTATCAATGGCAACAATAGGACCTACCCTATAGGATTTATTATAAATATTCAATAAGTAGTAGCAAGTCAAAAAATGAAAATTGTGGTTGACACAGAAAAAAATGAATGCTGTAAAAATTTTAAGTGTAATTAACTGCCAACAAAAAGGGGTGAGGAAGGCAACTGGATTGAAAAATATATATGGATATACAAACATAGATTAATAATTTACTGGTGAAAAAGACAGAATGGATACACATATGGAGGAGTGTTTGACTTAATGGGTAGGCAAATACATAAATTTTAAAGGACATCCTATTGAATTGGCAAATGACAATCCTATTTTTTTGTGTATTACCCAGAGTTTGGTAAGGGGATATAGGAATGAGCTTTGTCATACACAGCTGGAGAAAATGTAAACTGGAAAATTGGAACAAATCTTTTTTTTTTTCTTTTCAATCCTGGGGATTGAACCCAGGGCCTTGCACATGCTAGGTAAATGCTCTATCACTGAGCTACATCCCCAAACATGGAACAAACTCTTCTACTAAGTATTTGAATAAGTTTATCAAAAAGCATTTCATACCTTTTTTAAATCTCTTATTATATTTTTAAGAGCTAAGGACAAGTGAGATGAGCTTCCTTTAATGGGAAATGATATAGAACATATAGCAATATTTACATAAAAAGGAGATAGTGCAACATAGCTTAGAATGGGGTGTAATTTCCCAGTTCAATTTCAAGTTCCAAATTTCAAGTTCAGTCCACCTTAAAGAAAGGTATAGCTGGGTGTGGTGGCCCATAGTAGGTCCTCAATAAATCATAGCTTCTGCCATTACATCATAACATGAGGATTCTTTTCATCTATGAGGGTTAACACCCTTGTTGAATATGTTTTCCAAGTACAGGGCCCGGACACTTATTTACTTTAAAATAGGGCACAATGTGACTTCTTATTACTGGTACTAATCCTACGGAACACATACCTTGATGGGTAATTATGCCAGTTAGGACAAGACAAGATTGAGCTTGTACATTCTCTTTAGAGATCAAGTAAACACAAAGCAAACTTATTTTGTTGGCATTTCCAAATCAAAGCCAGCAGCAAAAATAGAGATAGAATCATCATCATGCCGATGCCTTGAGATTCCCTCAAAAGCAAACATACTGTGACAGAAAGTCTACCACAGTGGCTACTGTGAAAACCTCAGGATGTCCAGGCGAACTCTGAGGGCCTCAAGGGTTGGGGTATCTCAGTGTCCTGTCTCTAAATGGTTAGCATCTCACAGACATTATACCACATTACCACATCGCTCTCATCTGGTGCCAAGAATGTGTTGGAAAAGCCAACAGGAAATGAAAACTAGCCAGTTTGAAACATTTTCTCATGTCTTTTGTTTCCCAGTGTATGCCTCCATTGATCTCTTGGTGTACTGGAGGCTGGCATGGACAACAACAGCCTCAGGCGACGTATAGTCTGAACTTGGCAGAGGCCTTTCTTGGTCAAAAGGGTTTGGATTCCCAGGAGTGAGTAGCATAGCCATGGGAGAATCTCATCTGTAGCTCTTCTGTCTACTTATTAAAAGAAAGCTATGGAAAGGGGCTGAAGAAAGTCTGGCTTGAAGTTCTACCACCTATGTGTTTAGAGCTGTTGAGAAAATTATCTTGTATCTCTAGTCCTTCTGTTTTTTTTAAATACTTTTCTTTGGTTTCTTTATGTGATTTTTATTTTTTATTTGTTTTTATTTGGTGCATTATAAATTTTACATCATATTTTGGTATAGAGTGTCAGACAGATACATGCACATAGTTCTTGGCTCCCTCCCCACCAGGTCTCTCCCCCTTCACTCCCCCTCCCCATGCATGTCTTTGATATTGGAATTGATAGTTTTATATACATTCATAGCATTATTTCTACTGTTACACTCTTTATGACTTTGTCTCTTGTCCTTGATCCCCCTCAGTCACTACCCTGGAGTCACTGCTCCTCTATCTGATGGTGCCCTTATTTCCAAATATGTCGCTAGCTTCCACATATAAGAAAAATATACATCTACTCATTTTTTTAGTCTGGCTGTACTTGTTTAGTATGATATTCTAGAGTTCCATCCATTTTCCTGCAAAAGGTGAGATTTTGTTCTATGCAGCAAAGAAAACCACAAAGTATCTACAGAGAAAGCCTACAGAATGGGAGAAGATCTTCACCACTTACCCACCAGACCAAGGTCCAATATCTAGAATATGCAAAGAGCTTAAATAATTTTGTAAGTGGATTGTAATTATACATCATAGTGAGGTTCAATGTGGTGCAGGCATACATGCATACAGCACTCAGTATATCTCCTTCCTCATCCCATCCCTCTCCCCCGACCCTGTACATGTCAGTGAGATTGGTAGTAATACCTTTTTACATTGCCATAGTATTACTTGAGCTGTTTCCTATCTCAATCCTCTTTTTTCCCCTCCACATCTCCCTTACCCAATTCCCTTACACTATTCTACTGGTCTCTCTCATCAATTATTTAAAGTTCTTCTCATTTCCCATTTTCTCTCTAGTTTCAACATATGAGAAGAAAGCATACAACCTTTGACTTTCTGAGAGTGACTGATTTCACTTAGCATAATATTCGAATCCCTTCTTCTGTATCTACAAAATGAAGTCAATGTCTAGTTTATGGGATTGAAGTTAGAATCCCATGAGAAACATTTGCAAAAATAGTTTAGAAATGTTAAATCCCTGTGTACATGGGAGGCTTATTATTGTCATTTCTTTCACTAGAGAAATGGAACAAACCTCACTCGTATTTTTCTCTAATGTCATCTTCAACATTGGCTTGTCTACAATATGGGCAATAAGCTACAAATAAGACCATAAGATGACCTTTCATCGAATTACACACACACACACACACACACACACACACACACACACACACATATATACATATATATATACATATATATATATATATATATATATATTCTCACTAAACATCTAGAAGTATCTTGAGTTACTGAGTATTGAAAGATAGTGTGATTTCTGCACAGTTGTGAAAAGCCTGCTCAAAACCCTATTGCAAGAGGCTAGGATGAAACTCAGTGGTAGAGAGTCTGTTTAGCATCTGTAAGGCCCTGGTTTGCATCCCGAGCACCAGAGATCCAAGCGATCCTATAGCATCGTGGTACTTCCCTATCTCAATATATGATGCTGCTTCTACTCAGTTCTGCAAACTGACCTAGAGACACAGCACCTGTGTTAGTCAGGGTACTCTTTACTCTTAAGGCTTTCAAATAAGTGGATGAGCCCCCACCCACATTATATATAATAATTTGCTTTATTGGAAGTCAACTTATTTAAATATGAATCACATTTTTAAAATGCCCTAAGGCAGCATCTAGATTGGTGTGTATCCTAGCCAAATTGACCCATTAAATTAACTATCACAGCTCCAAACACTGAGGAGGATTTCCTGATGGAAAGGACTAGGGAGTTGTTTGGAAACAAGAAGACATAAGGAAATGTTGGCATGGTGGTGCATGACCATAATCCTAGTACTTGGGAGGCTGAAGCAGGATTTCAACATTGAGGCCAGTTTCAGTAACTTAGGGAGACCCTCAGCAACTTAGTGAGACTCCATTTCAAAATAAAATATAATATAGGACTGGGATGTAGCTCAGAGGTAGAATGATCCTGGGTTCAAACCCCAGTGTGAAAGAGAAGAAGAAAGAGGATGAGGATGAGGAGGAGGAGGAGGAGGAGGAGGAGGAGGAGGAGGAGGAAATAGGGAGTGCATGATCACTGGCCTCTGATATCTAAAAGGCAGTTGCTAAGTGAGATTCACTTGTAGAGGTCACTTCCTTGAGCTCAAGGAAGCCCAGGAATTGCAGCTAAAGAGAAAGGCCCAAATTCAAAATAAGGAAGGGCATTCTATTAGCTACAGAGGTTGAGTGCTAGATGCTTTAATGCAGGCTTCAAAGTAAAGCTGAGCTGTTGGGTCTGGTGGATGCTGCCCAGGGATGGAATGTGACATCAGATGGGGATGGTTCTAGGGAGCACTCAGTGTTTCCCCACAGTATGAGATTCTATGATGTCAAATAATACTCTGAATCACTTAGAACAATCTAAATTCCCAGTTCATTACCCTGTGATATACTTTTCCTCGAATGAGGCTACAGAATGACTTCTTCAAGAAGCAAATATAAACATTTTGATTTTTCGGTGGTTTACTTTTTCCTGTTGGGGACATTGGTTCTTCAAGGTGCTAAGTCTTATTCACTTCAGGGACTGTTCCCTCATTATGACAATAGAGTAGAACTGCAGAAAGTAAAAGATGGCATTATATTCTTAAATGAGCATTTGCTTTCTTTGATATACTGTTTGCTATATAAGTTTGAAAACTGGAATTGTTTTAATCACCTTTTAACTTAATACATTCAACTGTACGGGAGATAACTAAACATAATTATCTACCCATGTAATTCAAATTCCCCAGGGTTCTGTTTTGTCTTTGATCCATTCTCCAACCTTAGGAAAGTTAACAGTGATGTAGCTCAGTTCCCTATCTGAAAAATAAGTAGGTTGAGTTTACTTAATAAGTCAATTTTCAGGGTCTGTCTAGATTTTACCTTTGGTAACATTTATTCCAAATCACCTTCAAAGATTTCATACACTTCTTTTTTTTATTTTTTTGCGGTACCGGGGATTGAACCCAGGGGCATTCTACCTCTGCGCTACACCCCCGGCCCTATTTTTTATACTTTATTTTGAAACTGGGTCTCACGAAGTTGCGGAGGGCCTCACTAGGTAAGTAGAGAGAGAGAGAGAGAGAGAGAGAGAGAGAGAGAGAGAGACAAGGAGAGAGAGAAACCGAGAGAGAGAGAGAGCTGAGGCTGGCCACGAACCCAGATCCTCCAGTCTCCGCCTCCCAAAGTACTGGGATTACAAGTGTGCGCCACCATGCCCAGCTGATTTCATACACTTCTACTAAAACATATTGATCCATTGATAACTCCCATTGATCCATTGATAACATGGGAATTACCAATTTTTTCTGATTGCAATTCAAGTCTGTTATGACATCAGAGTTTCATAGATGAGTGTATCCTGGTATCACAAAGAAAACCTGCAATTTGACTATTATTTAAGGGAAGAACATTCAACAGAATATTTCATTTTTTCCCTTCAATTAGAAGGTATTTGAAGATAATATTGTTTTCCCTGGGTACTGATTTGATAGGAAAATTATTCCTAAATACTTGGATTGGACGATTCTAAATGCATTTCCTCTCTTATCCCATGCTGCTTGTCTTCTTTTGCTGTGTATGTCCCTTTGTAGGGTTTGTGTACTCCTATTCCTTTCCAAGTTTGAAATTCTTACTTTCAGGGTGGAATTACAAAGGTGGGAGCAATCAAGAGCGTCTGCTCTGCTTTTGGATGCTGGCAGGCACCCACCTCATGTTCCTTTCTGTTGCTGGACAATCAGGTCCAACTAGAGAATTGTTTCACCTTTGACTGGGACTCTTTTCTTGGCAGTGAGTGAATGAAATGTACAGAACAAAGGTCTCATTTCTGACCCACCGAAGGGATGTGCCCATCACTCAATCCAATTAGAGACAGCTATCCTTCAAGGAATAAGAATGGCAGAAATCTTGAAGAGTTGAAAACTCTATTGCCTTTGTTCTCCCAATGCTTGGGCTGTGTTTGAGGCAGTGTAAATAATGATTTTTGTCTGTGTTGCTATGGGCATGAAGAGAGTTGAGAAGAAGAAAGCTGCTCCTACTGTGAGCTTCCTAAGTGGATGGAGACTGTAGGTACCCAAACATCCATCTATATCACTGAATTAGATTCAGTCTTCAAACCAACACCAGTACACTTACCGAGAATTGAGCATAGATGATCATAAATGGAAGACCTAGAAACACATAGTCCAGATTTGTTAAGGCACACCATGCCCCAGACACCAGGCTGGCAGAGTATTACTAACCACACTATCATTTGCTGAGCACTGACCATATGTAAGGCATCATAGAAAGCAATTCACAAAGATAGAGTCCATCCTCATGAAATCTTTCTGGGTTTGGTAATATCTTTCCTTTTTTCATTTTTCCCCTCTGATAAGGAAACTAACTCTGAGGCCAGAGCTATACAGCTAAAAAGTGAAGGCTCAGGGTTCAAACTGAGTGGGACTGAGGCCAAAGTCTATTCCCCTAACCACTTCATGGTCAACAAGTTTTGGAGACAGACATATACCTGGGTTGAAAAAGCAATTCAACAACAAATGTGTTCTGCACCTAGGGAGAAAAATCTCATCTTTCTCAGGATCAGTTTTCTCACCCATAAAGAATACATAGTAATAACTGCCTCATAGAGTGGCTGTTGTAATTAATTAGCAATATTCTGGAGTGCTGGCCTAAGTATCTGATATAAATAGGGCCTCAAAAAATGGGTGTCACTTCCCCTTTCTGCAGATATCCAAATAGAAAGGCTACTTAGCAGACATGTTAGAGGATATCATTGCCCTCCTGGGGGAGAGGGGTAGATAAGACAATCTTCCTAATGTGTTCTAGCCCAGCGCTTCCATGATGCCATGAACTATTTGCTCAGAATGACAGGAACATGCTCTGCCTGCCTCCTAGCTCAGGGATCTTACTTTACCTTAAGAGTTATCGGACATAGAGAAATCATGAATTCTTGCCCAAACTTTCCCAATAGGATATGAAATCACATATCTAAAAGTTTTACATCATTAATTGAAGTTTCAACCCCATCAAGATCCACTTACATAAACAAAACAAACAAGCCCTTAGACTGAAAATTGAATGAACTTTTAATTTTCCCTTGGGAAAGAGAGACAATAATGTGGCAGAGAGGGAGCTGGCCTAGAGTATTGATATCAGGGCCCAGGGATTTTTTTTAATGTGAGCCTTATACCTTCTCTTTGGATAACTACATTCTAGATCCTTACCTGGGCTTAGTGCTTTCATCTTTCAAATAAACAAATGATTTAGAACTGGAAGATCTCTAGAATTTTTCTAACTCAGTGGGTTTGATTCTCCTGGCCACCTCTCTGTCCACTTCCTTAGATTTCCTGCAGTTCTTATACTGTGATTATTTTTGGTCAATTCAATACTGTGAATTTTTTTGGTGCATGAAATGCCCAGATATTTGATTAAACATTATTCTGCACATTTCTGTAAAGATATTTCTGGATGAATTAATGTTTAGATTGAGTAAAGCAGATTCTCCTCCTTAATGTGAATGGGTCCCATCTAATCAGTTGAAGGCTGAAACAGAACGAAAGGGCTGACCTTTCCCCAAATAAAATTCTTCCCACTTGATGACTTTCAGATTTGGGCATTGGTTTTTGTACTACCTTCAGACCTGAATTGGGTCTTCAACCTGCTGGCCTGCAGGCCAGAACTGAACCCTCATTCCTCCTGAGTCTTCAGCTTGCCAGCTCACTTTGCACACTTGTAGATCTTGGCACTCACCAGCCTCCAAAATCATGTGTCAATTCCATATTGTAAGTCACTTTTTAATAGTACACACACACACACACACACACACACACACACACACACACATCTTACCCAGCCTAAAGAATCTGCACTTGCCAGGCATGGTGGCTCATGCCTGGAATCCCAGTACTTGGGAGGCTGAGACAGGAGAATCACAGGTTTGAGGCCAGCCTCAGCAACTTAACTAGACCCTGTTTCAAAATAAAAAGTGCTTGGTATAGCTCAGAAGTAGAATGTTCCTAGGTTCTATCTCCAGTACCAAAAAATATATATATATATATGTGTATATATATGTGTGTCTATGTGTATATATATATATGTATATATGTTTGTGTGTATTTCTAAGATACATGTGTGTATATGTATATTGTATATATATATATATATATATATATATTAGAAAATGAATATATACTCTAAGACCTAATAATAAATAACCAAATCCAATTTGAGGTTATAGAAATGGTAGAAAATGAAGTCATCATAAATAGCATTAGCAATATATAACTAAATGCTTACGAAGCATTTCTATACTCAACTGTTCTTTGATATTCCCAATAGTCCTAAGAGTAGATTGAATTATTACTGTTTTTCAGGTGAAAAACAAAACAAAACAAATATGTTGGTCATGGTGCACAAACAGATTTCAAATTGAAATTGTCCTCAGTACGACCTGCCTTTCCATTGTGCCACAACAGATTGCCAGCTGATACTTGCAATCAAGGGGTCTTAGAAACCTCACTTTGAAGCAAGGAGTAATCAAGAGTCAGGCCGAGTAGCCTGACAGAGGAGAAAGATGTCTGTGGTCTATGGTCATTTTTCAGGTAAAATCTAACCTTGGTATAGGACCTATTCCCAGGTACAGCTATTGTACCTCTGACCAACCTGTTCAATGGAGATCAAGGTGATAGAGAAGCAGTTGAAAATATAGAAGGATGGAATGCCTGCCTCATCTTAGGCTCTTATGTCAGAATTCCCTTTAGAGATACAATGATTTTTTTATTATTTATGAAAAATACCTTGATAAGCTTCTTGGAATGACTCAGTGGAGAAAAAGACCCAAGTACAAAGATGTGTATGCAATAGCAAATGATCTTTTGCTAGATTGCAGTAAATCAGTGTAAATTTTTCACTCATTTCTAAAAATAATAGCAGGACATTGACTTATGGGGTTGGAGTTAGAGAAAAGAGGTAGGAAGATCAAAGTACGTTGAGACCATGAGTTGCAAGAGGCAGGAAAAGCATTTTAGTGTTGGATCAACTGAAAATATCTTCAGCAACCTGCAAACTCATATGTCATTTGAAGTTATTTACTTCACTGCCTTTTAAATACATATTCCTATTTCCCCAGATAGTTAAGTACCAAACCTCACAGAGACTTGTGTGCTTTGGGGGAGGTAATAAATAAAAGGAAATGAGTTAACAAGGGATGGATAGAAGAAACACACATAGATGCTGAAACCAAGGGATAAAGATTTTGATTTTTGAGAGCAAAAGCTTGCTAGAAACTTGCAGAAATCTTTAAATCAGCTTTGGATTTAGGTGCAAATCTGGGGTCGGAATACATAAGATTAAAATCTCAAGATTCAGAAAATCCCTGCCTATTATCTGGGACACAGTGTACACTAGAAAGCTCCTAACTGAGTCCACCGATTCTATTCTCACTTGTAAGATCTACATGGAAAGTAGAAAATGAGTCTGTTAGTAGATGATATCTACTTTGTAACAATATCTACCTGTCCTGGAATGACATGGGATTGATGCTTTTCTAGTGTCCCTAGCACTGTGTGATTGAATACTCCAGAGCCTCTAGCAAGGAAGTGATTTTAGATGACTGCAGAGCTTAGTATTCTATTGCCCAAATCTTTCCCACATCCACCCTGACCACTATTAAAGTGTGTCTGGTCTATTGCATTCCACTGTGGTTGGAAGATGCATCTGGGGTCTGTAGCATATTCCCCTTCCTCATGTTTCCATTACTCAGGGAACATTTTCAAAAGATGAGATCTGCTCAATTTTGGAATAGTTTCCAGAGGGATGTGGCAAAGGGCTGCTTCATTTAATTTACTTAAAATTAGAACAAGCAAGGAATCCCAGTGTCCCACTGGGAGCATTCTGTCTGGTGGGAGTATAGGAGGAGAGTCTTGCCCATTTATTGCTGGAATACAAGAAGAGCCCTCTCTATCACCACCTCATGTGACTCCCCAATTTTGACAATTACCATAGTGAACACTGATCCTTTCAAGGAGAGCATGACATAATATTCTTTAATATTCTTTCTGAGTTTGCCCTTTCCTCTCCCACCTCTTACCTAGCATTAACATTCTGGCTTCATTTATATTAATTTTAGCAGAAATTAGAGAGCACTTAATGGAAAAAAAATGTCATTGCAAACTCATGCCTTTATTCCCCAGGCTCTAAGATGTCAACTTCTGATTGTATTTGTTAAAGATTTAAAATGCCCACCCTATTATTGCATGTGGGTATATATTAGTTCACTTGGACTGCCATAAAAAATACCATCGACTGGATGACTTAAATTTATTTCCTCTCAATGTTGAAAGCTAGGAGTCTGAGATTAGAGAGTGAGGATGATCAGGCTCTGGTGAGAGCTCTTTTCCTGGCTTGTAGAGAACCACCTTCTCACTGTGGTGGAAAGAGAGAGATAACTCTGTTCCTTTTATGAGACTGCCTTCTTATCAGATTAGATTCTCACCCTCATGACCTTATATAACCTTAATAACCACCAAAAAGATCCTGTCTCCAGATAAGGTTACACTGGATATCAGGGTTTCCATGTCTGAATGGGAAGGGGTACAGTTTAGTCTATGGCACCAGGATTTCCAATATTCCTTATTTAATTTCTCAATCCTCAGAGATAGGTCTCAAAATTGAAGCCAAAACTGACATAGAATTCCCAAAGAATTTTATATCTATAGACTAGAAGAGAATTTGCACTCAGTCTGAAAAGGATAAATTCAACCATCTGATTTGCTCACATGCCCTCTTCTGAGTTGGCAAGAAGTCAGCCTCTGTAGAGAACTTATTGAATTCTAACCTGGTTATAGTACTGATTTCATTCATAACTTTAGCTTTTTTTTAACTGAAAATGAGGACTTTCTTTAGACTTCCTCCGACTCTGATATTTAGGGATTTGAGTAAAGATTTATGAGCCAAAAGGGGCAGTATGGGGAAAGGGTGCATTCAGCCTACTGGTATACATCTTGTGGAGTTATGTGATACAGGAGACATGCAGTGATTTAGAGTCTAGATGTTTGGTAAAGGACAAGATAATGATAGTTAACCCTTAATTAGCAAGTTCTTTCTTAGTGCTGGATATTTGTAAGTACTTTACATGTATTGTATTAAATTTAATTTTAACCATAGATCTTGAAGTAAGTACCATTTTTATTCTTAAATCCCAGAAGAAAATAACAGAGAGATAAAGTATGCTGTCTAAAATCACTTGGCTTGGAAGGAGCAGAGGTCAGATTCCAAACAAGTTGGTTGACCTTAGATCTCCTAGTGGCTACTCCATTTTGCCGTGGCAAGAAAAGTGAGTCTCGGTAATGTGACCTGTGTCTCGTACACTAGGCAGTGTTCTCAGAGGGCAATGATTAATGCAACTGTTTTTGTTTTTGTTGTTGTTTTGTTTTTGTTATTGGAGATTAAACCCAGGGGCAGTATCTCTTCAAGCTACACTCCCTGTCTCTTTTTTAGAAATATTTTGTTTTGAAATAAGATCTCTGCAGCTTGCCAAGAGTCCCACTACATTGCTGAGGTTGTCCTCGAATTTTCCTGTCTTAGCCTCCCAAGTACTGAGATTATAGGTATGCATCCCAACCCTGGCTTTTCTGCAACTTTTTATCTCCAGCACTTATACAATGCAAAAAAAATACTTGAGTGTAGGAAAATACAGTGTAGTAACAACTTCTAAATGAGGATCCTCAAACCAAATTAGAATCAGGAGCAACTTCAACCAGGAAAAAAGAATCTAAAATGAGATCTAAAGATGAAGCATGAATTATACATGTGTGAATAGGGGAAATCTGGAGAGAGAAAGTGGGTAGAGTATTCTAGGTCCACAAAAGAGTATCTGTACCAAAGGCTATCTGTCTCTTAGTTACTCCAAGATCCCAAAGTGCTATACTTATTGAAAATAATGTTCTGAGTAACCATAACACTTATCTTTATCATAGCATGCTCATCACAGCCTTATCTCATGTTTATTCACCTGTCTTTACTGATGGTGAATTCCTTGAGCACACAGCCTTTGCCCTACGTAGTTTTTCATCCCCCATGCCAAGGTAGGTATTAGAGGCATGAAGACAAAATGCAATGCATCCTGGGTATGTCATCATATCTTGGGGATGACAAAAAATATTTAAGTCACTGAACCCTGGTATCTTTATATGTAGCATAGAGATGAGCAAGCCCCCTCCAGCTACCCACTGAATGATAGGATTATCTAACAAAATAATGAATGCAAAAGATGCTTTTAAGTTACAGAACATAATTCATATGCAAGTTAATATTTATAATTTTGGAGAAGGTTGACTTTTTTTTCCTCAACTCTTCTGAGAAGTGGGTCATTGAGGAACATATAGAGACTTTGCTAGAGATGCTATCCACAGGGGTTTAGACTGAAATTTGAGTAACTCTACTTTTCATGCTATTGCCTTTGATTTTTGAGACCCTATGTTTAAGTGGCTTCAATAATGGCCTACTAACTCTTGACTTTTATTCCTTCAGATTATCCAGTATTTGGAAACATTAAGAGTAGTGACTGTTCTCTTATAATAGCTATAGTGTATAAACTGACATGTATTGGAGAAAGTGGCATAAATTAATGCACATGTCTCTTCACACGTGTTCAAAAATGAATACAGGGACACAAGCAATCAAGAACTGAAAAAAACTGTCTATAGAAGATGGGGAGTATGGAAGAATGGGAATGGACCAGTTCTTGAGTGCACATCTTTGGGGATTGACTTTTAGAACTATGATAGTGTATACCATATTGAGTGGATAAACAAATAATTGATGGGCATGATCAAAAGAATAGAAAATGAAAAAATGATTCCATTTTAGCATTGGATGATTCCAGGGCTAGAACAAGGACAACACAAGGTGAGCCGGGGACAAATTATGGTGCCCAAGAATAAAGGAACGTCCATGCAGTGCTGGACCATGTAAAGGATACAGGAATCCACCTGCGGAAGCTCCCAGTGGTCAAGTTTATGACAAAATAAACAACAAAATAAATACCAATAGTAAGAAATGTACCACAGCCCATAAAATAAAGAACATATCCTTTGTTCTATACTGATATAACTAAATAATGTAATTACCAACTCAATGAGGGAGAATGATTTTTTTTTCCCTAAGTAGAATCCCAATTAATGAACAGAGAAAGAGGCACTCACTTGGCAAACAGCACAATGATTTGCAAGCAGGGTTCATCATAGAAGCTAAATCAGTGGGGGAATGTCTGATGAAAAACAAGATTTTTGTATACATACAAATTCTTCATAGATATATGAAGAATCTCCCTATAAAATACTAAGCACCTGGGAGGAAATGGTAATCTTCCATTGCTAAACAGGTGGAAGTGAGCTTAAACCAATGGTGACATTTAACATGGTCAATAAAGAAACATGCGGACATCCTTCAACACCTACTGTGATGCCCTGAGGGGAGCATAGCATCATCCTTATGATATTCTTGCAAAATGCATTGCCTGAATTTAAGTATGAGGAGCAGCAGATGGTAGACCTGCTACCAAATGGTTGGCCTATCTTATTCCCAAGTGTCAGAGTCATGAATGAAAAATAAAAACAAAAACCTGAAAATAAAAGACTGAACACCTGCTCCAGATTGGAGGATGCTGAGTAGACACAGCACTTACACTCAACCTGCAAGCCAGCATCGGACCCTGGGCCTGAATGAGGACATAAGGGGAACAATTGGCGGATTTCAGATTAACGTCTGTGAGTTAGTTAATAGAACCACATCCCTGTTAATTCCAGAACTTCAAAAATTGTACCAATAGGTGATAGAAGAAGTTAACATCTGAAAAAGTCTGGTTAAATGTAAACAGAAACATTTTGTATGATTTTTAAACTGTTTTGTCCGTTAGGGGGAAAAAAAGTGGTCATGAGATTCATTGCCAAAATCCTGAGGGAGTGTTTTGTTATTTTCTATAATTCAATGGGATTTTATGTCTGACTTCCTCAGAATCCCAGAATCAACAAATTTATATTCAGAATTTTGGGGCAATAAAACAGCAAAATACCAAAATCCACTGTGCCAGGCGCTACGCTGGGTGCTTTATTTACGTCTCTGCCTTACTGTGCATCATGTCATCTTCCTGTCCTCTACTCTGTACCATAATTTTAACTCCGCTTCATGGAAAGAGCTCTAAAGCAGTCCATGCCTCTTTCTGAACACACAGAGCAAACAGTCTAATTGGAAATTGCTGTTTTTCGTCTCCCTACCATGGTAAAAATCATTTTCCATTTCTTCAGGCACCCGAGAGTCATTGCCCTCCAGGGAATGAGGAACGTTTCCCTGGACTTTATTTTTCTATGTACCACAAAATTAATTACAGTTTTGTTTCATGTCAGGGTTTAGGTAGGGATAACAGAAGATGGGAAATATATCAGGGAAAAGGAGTAAGTAAGACACAAACGTATGTGACCCTTTGAAAGGTTGACAGAGACCAGGTGAATAATTGATGGTGATCTGATGCATCCAGGTCTCTCCCATGAAATGGTCCTTGTGCCAAATGAATCACAAACTGTCTCTCTCATTTTCTCTCACTTATACACGTGTACACATGCACACACATGCGCATGCACACATGCATACCTACACACACACACACACACACACACACACACACACACACACACCAGAGTCTATCTTTCGAGCCCATTTCACAAATAAGACTGATCAGACCATCGGTCAGAGTGTCCTGAAAGTCAGACCCACGCTCCTTTGCTCTCAGGCTCCACCTGCTGCCTTTGCCTTGAGCTTGACCCACATTTACTTACATATGATCCTCTATACCTCTTGTCCCTGCCCCAGCAGAACTACTGCTTTTCCTCCTCTGACTTTACCATGGTCTGCTCAACAAAGCAAGTTTACTCTGTGCTCAGTATCCACCTGTGAACAATAGCCTACCTGTCTTCACCTGTCATCCAAGGCTTTCTAAAATCTGGTTTCTGACCCCCTTCTGAACAGACACTACAAAAACCTGGAGGATCTTTCCTTTGATATTTATTCCTTGAACTGCTCTGACATTTTTCATTCCCCTGCCTTTGTCCATACAACTCTTCCACTTGGGATGAATATCCTTTGCTCTCAGCCTACCTAAATTCTCTCTCTCATGCCCATGTAAGTGTGACCTTTTTCTTGAAACCTTCCCCCAAATTTTTAGGTAACAATTCATTATTTTTTGTCTACATATTGTGTTATTTTCAGTTATTTTGAAATAACTAAAAGTAACCCACCTTAGATTGCTTTAGTAGATCACTGTCTCTACTCTTAGACTAGAATTCCCTTAAAGATGGCTAGGGAATGTGTATTTTAGTATCTATTCTACTTAGGGATGTAGAGGTATAGTTCAGAACAACTGTGGACAAAAGATTTAGGAAATATTGGGATATGGAGCTTAGTGTAAGTAGTTTAGTAGTATGGAAAATCTGCTTCTATGGAACATAGCATCCCATAATTCTGGAAAAACAAAATGTTAGCCTGTGCATATTTTCACAGAGATACCCTACATAGTTTTTCTACACCACTAATTCCTAAAACTCGACCAAGCAGAATGGGCATGGCCCTGTCCAGTTTTGTTCTGAGAAAACTGGGAGTCAGACGGGGATCCACTCAGCAGCAGAGTGAGGGCTTCCAACTATGCAGAGGTAGGTGACAGCTGCAAGGGATGCTGTAGAAAAGGAGCAGAGAGGAAGACAGGACTGGGAGCTCTACAGACTTCATCTCCTGCCTCGCTGTCTCATGGAAGAGCTCAGTGATCTCAGGGTAGTCACTGTATTTTTCCACACTTTTATTTCCTGTTCATAGACCTACAAATGGAATTTTGAGAAACACTTGTACTTAAAAAGTGATTCTTTGAGAAAGCCTCTGATTCTGTGTGATATGTCCACAGTGAGGCCTTATTCAGCTAGAGGATACCCCTTGCCCAAGGTCTCTGAATATTAGAGACTCAGTCCTCCACATGGAGGCCATTGCTGATGACCTTTGACCTTCAGGGGCCGCTCTGTTGTTAGTAGGGGTCAACACAGCAGCTCTTAGAGCCAGTGTTCTGCCCACAGGCTTTGAAGAATATGCATTGTTGTGGTCATAGGAGACAAATTAATGCACTGGTTCAAAACAAACTATGGAGCCAGACTGCCTGGGTTTGCACCTTAGCTCTACCACAAACTAGTGCTACCTTAGTCTCTCTAATGGCAAAATGGTAATGATAAGAGTACTTATCTCACAGGATGGCTTGAGCACCAGTGTGAGCCTGTATGGATGTCTCTGAGAACACAGCCTCTTATAAATAGTAGCTATTTTTATTCCTGTGCCAACCACTCAAGACTACTAGGAGCATCAAATGAGAACAGTTTATAAACATCAA
Source organism: Glis glis (assembly GCA_004027185.1). Lineage (NCBI taxonomy): Eukaryota > Metazoa > Chordata > Mammalia > Rodentia > Gliridae > Glis > Glis glis. Next base: position 26,437 of record PVJS01009538.1, read on the forward strand.
TGTATTAATGGAAAAATAAAGACTTAGTACAGCTAATATGCTTTTTTTATTTACAATTGGAAAAAAAATGTGCCCTCTTGTTCCAAAATCCTTCTGGGGTCATAAGCTAAGAATTCCAAAGAAAGATTCATGCCATTTATAGGACATAATTTTCCTTTCTCTAAAACTTTTTCAAATTTAATTTTGTAGTAAACGTTCTCCAAAATGCCTTTTGTTAGAATCAGTTTGTGGACTTGGGCTTTTTAATCCTTTCTTTTAAATATCCCCTACTCTCAAAATTAGAAAAACAATTAGAGTTAAACAAATAACATGAAATTACAAGCTATGAATACTATTTTAATTTGTCAAGATCTTAAGTTAAAAATAGATGTATATTCTCCACAGTAGCTTCTCCTTATAAGTTATATTCAAATAATAACTTAAAAACATACACTCAAGGGTCAGTAGGACACGGTGCCCTTTTATTTTGGAGCATATAGCCGCCAAAACGGATGGGTGACACATGCTGTTCCTCCCATTTGCAAAGCATTAAGTCAGAGCAGAATAACTGTCTACTTTAAAAGCACCACATCAATATACTCGCTTACTGAATATAACAGAAAACAACTTGGGAAATGGTATAAGGCATTTCCCAAATTGGTTTATGGTCATTTGTACAGCCACCTCATTTTGGCTAATATTATTAGAAAGGGACTGTCAAAGGCACTGTGAAGGATACACAGAAGTGGGTAAATCTAGTAACTACAAAATATTGATTTAGATTTAACACCCACATATATTGACAAGCTTCTACTTGCAAGTAGCTATTTAAAGAGCTAAACTGCTGTGTGCCATTGAAATATTAAAAACACATAGGAATAAATACTGCCCAATCATCTGCTGGAGGTGAAAAGATATCCTCTAGGGGATGCTAGAAGGAGTTGGAGGGATTATGAAGGAAAATGATGGAGGAATCCTTCAAGATGTGGGAGTATCTGACCTAGGCATAAGAAATGTGACTCTTACCTGTGACCACTGTTGGAAACAAGATGGAAAGAAGGAGTTGGAAGCAAAGAGATGAGGGAGAAGGTGTCCATTTCATGAGTAAACACCAGAGACAAAGGAACAAAGGCAGGGATTGTGGTTGGCACATGGTGTGTTGAAGGCAAATGAAGGGTGGAGAGCTGGGAAAGGTGAGGTGAGCCTCCTGGAATGGCTTTGATCTGACCCAGCTTCATCTATCCTTAAATCCATGTCCCACCAGCTCCCTGCCTTCTGCCTCACTTCTGAGAAGGAAGGAAAGCTACAAACACCTTTCATAGATGACTAATTCCATGTGATGCTGTGTTTTAAAGGTGTGGTGAAATAAACTTGGAAGAATTGGCCATACTTATGTTAAACATGTTTAATTCTTCTAGGACTTCTCCAAGCCTTTACTAGTTAACACAATTTGTGACTCTTAAGCAGGAGAGAGGATGCTGCCATTGTCCAAATTTGTTAGAGCAACAGATTTATTTTTTTAAGTCTCTTCCCAGACTAGTGTTGTGCAGAATAATTGGATGAATTGCCGGATTAAGACTTTAGCTTAGATTTATTTGTTAAACAAACAGGAATTGAGTGTGTTTGATGTGTCAGCTGTTCCTGTTGACATTTATGTTGTACTAAAGGTACAGTTGTTAATGTATAGCCACTGTCTCTACTGCCATGTGGCCCACATCTGGAAGGTATAGTCTGCAGCCATGAGGATATTGGCAGCAGGTATGAAGATTAGTATCCAGAGTATATATAGGAGGTAGAGGAATATCTTATGGACTTTTCTATTCCTGATGCTTGCCACAGAATCTGAAGTGTAGTCTGATGTATTATTGATGCTCAATATATATTGTTAAAAGATTGGAGAAAAGGGATAGAAGAATAAAGGGGAACAAGAAGGAAGAGATTTAGGGTGGGAGAGAAAACAGATGGACAGAGATCAGTCTGGGAGTTCAACTCAAATGCAGGCTGACCAACACTGAAGCATCCTAAGAATTTCTATAGGAACAGGGACTAATATCACTGCGATGAGTGAGGCTGGCAGCAAGAGTGAAACACCTTAAATCTCAAGGCTGCTTCCAGTTTTTCCCATTTTGGATACACACGTACTCTAATCAGTAGATTAAGATGGCTTAGGAAGTTACTACTAGAAAAGATCTTGGAGGATTTTTAGTACAAACTTCTTTCCTTGACCTCTCCATATGTACGCTAACTTTTGTACGCTAATTTTTATGTTGTTTTTTTTTTTAACAGTGAGAGCCTTTTAATCTGCCATGCAGTCCCTCTAGTTTGACCTCTGGTGAGTTCAGAGCTTAATTTAATTTAGTACTCAGTTGTAGGAACTGTTACCTATTAGGTTCCAGCTATATCCACATTTCCCCTCTTGTCAGTATATCCAGAACAGCTGCAGAGGTTCAAGGGCTATCCTAGACTCAGTGAGGGTTGTACACCATGGCTCAAAGAACTTTGGTCAGTATCGGGAGATACACGTTTACCCTCATTAATTTATTCCTCAACTCAGGAAGTTATTAAATATCTACCATGTGCCAGAATCTCAGAGTCTTTACTAGGGACACTAAAGTGGGTGAAAGTGACAAGCTAAAGAAAAGGTCTCTGTAGTCATTGTTTTAAGAATGTGTTTAATATGCATCTATTGATAATAAATTACATGAATGTGACAATTATTTCAAAGTTGGCTGTGATTAGTGCTCAAGCAGAAGTGTCATTTTTATTACCCTTGAAACATTTGTGGTTAAGTAGAGATTCATGAAATTCCAATCTTGAAAAGATGCACATCTAAGTGTACAAAATTTAGATGAATGTAAATTTTAAGTAAAGAGTCCTGAAACCCTTAAAACTTATGGATCCCACCCATTGTCGTTCATCTGGTTAATCTCCTCACAAAATCTCTTCTTTTGAATCATATTGGAATTGGGGAGAATCACCCAAGGACATTCCCACCACTGTAAAGGTTGACTCCAGCTTCATTCATTTGGCATATGCTTGGGGAGTCCCTACCAAGTGCCAGGTTCTAAGCTAGGCAAAAGGACATGGAGATTGTTTCTGAGCTTCCTCATTGAGGGGCTCTGCTTGAAAACCCTCTTCCAGTCACTACTGCAAATACATTATCTAAGTGCTCAGCATAGGAAATTCATGTTCCAATTTTCTAATTCAGTAACCACCGTGACCAAGCTCTGGGCAGAGCTATCAGGAAATAACTGCTATTTAGCTTGAAGTTTCTTTGTTGAGCTCCATACCCACACAATAGGAGGATTACACAAGGAAGTAAGAGATAACTTGACAACACTTAACATAAATACATTCTTTTCAGAATGGAGAAATGACATGAGGTGGGAGACATGGAAAGTGTCCCACGGAAACCAGTAAAGAAGATTTAGGGTGTGGATTTGACATTCTTTGACACTTTTTGGTTCCCATCATTGGCCATAATAGTCTTTCAACAGCATTTATTCAATGCCCACAATGTACAGAGGTTTGTGTTTGGCACAGAAGATGGAAAAAATAGAAGTGACAGAGATTTCCAGATACAACCCCAGGGGGCACCATTCACAAAGTGTACAGTATCAGTGACAACCTCTAAAGTTGTACAGTGCTCAATCTCTCCAATGGTGCAAAATGAGACTGAGAAACATTTCCCACTGTCATGTTCTTTTAGACATAAACAGGGGGGATTTAATAAGGCGAAAATATAAAGTCAAGGACACAGAAAATGTTGGTGAGAGACAGTGGAGAATTGTGGAGCTGAGGCTTAAGTGGGCAGAGGTGATGAATTTAGATATGCCAGGCTCAGATTCAACTCCAGTCTGCAGAGCGATATCACCAATACATGATGCAGTTGATGGAAGAACAGAGCTGATCCGAAGCGAGATTGGAATTAGAAACTTGGATTTAAGATTTGTTAAGAGGAAGTTAATAGCCGCAAATATGAGACGGAGTATCTTTTCTCATGGAAATAGAGCATAATAGAAGCTATAGGGGTTTGGGATTAGACCCTGGCAAACCCTAAGCTAAGGGAAAGGATCAGGCTAAGAGAACCAATAGAAAGGAACTGGACGCATATGCATTCATTCCCCCAGCAAATGCTGTTCAGTGTCAGTGGGTGACTTGTGGTGGCAAATCACAGACCACAGGACTCTGTAGATTTGAGATTCTTTGTTTGCCAAAGTCTGGTTTGCCATATAAGGGCACAAATTGTCATTTTTCACAGATTCCAACCTTCTGTTTCTCAAGATTTGCCTCAGAGCATTCAGTTCCATCAATGGGACTTCCTGATGGTGATGGAAACTTATATTCTACAAAATCTTAAGACTCTTTTCTTTTTCAAAAAAGACATTAGTTATTTAGATAGCAAAGGAGTTTAAATTACCTACTGTTTCATATTTGGGATGGAGGTGTTTTGACTCGATTAATATCCTATGAAATTCAATAGATGAGCAGAAATCCCTTCTATTTAGTAGGTACTTAATCCAGCCCCAACATTATGATGATGTTAGATGCTAGTATAATATGGTAAGCAAATCTGACACCATCCTTACTTTGCAAACTTGACATTATAACAGGAAAACATATACACACAAAAACATAAAAATAGAGACACTAGCAAAATGCACACATAAAATATATGATACATCAGGAATATGGAGACTAACAGGGGACCATTACTTAGAAAAGGTAGTGATAAAAAAGTGGTCACAAGGAAATTATATTTTAGCTGAGATCTAAAAACAGAAAGGTGTAGCATTATAAAGAAGGCCTGGTTGAATTTGACTGTCATCTCAGTACTTGGGAGGCTGAGCCAGGAGGACTATAGGTTGGAGGTCAACCCCAGCAATTTAGCAAGACCCTGATTCAAAATAAAATAGGGCTGGGATGTAGCCTGGAGGTAGAATGCCCTGGGTTCATTCCCCAGTGCCACAATAAAATAAATAAATAAATCCAAAGAAAGAGCAATTTAAAGTAAAGTGAATGTCATATATAAAGGTTTTGATTGTGGAAAAAGCTAGAAAAGTTTAAGATGCTGGCTGAATAAGGGAGTGTGGAGATGATTGACATGAGAGAAGTGTTGGGTCCAGACTATTGCCTTGTAGACAATCCAGGACTGGAAACCACCATGGGGTGACTATCCTGACCATCCAGGAGCTGCTGGACTAAGCTAATGACAATCAGTGAGAAAGAGATTGATGAATTTGAGAGAGAGAGAGAGAGAGAGAGAGAGAGAGAGGAATCTCCAGGACTTGTTTATGGATTGATATGTACAACCAAAGACAGGAAATCAGGAACAATTCCCACAAGCTTTGCTTTAGAAACAGGATGAATGATGAATCCATTTACTGAGAAGAAGACAATGAGGTAGTGCCAAGTTTCAAGAACAAAATCCAGTTCTATTTTAAATGCACTAAATTTGAGACATGGAAAAAAATATGTAGTCAAAGATAAGAATACCAAATTCCAAAGCAAAAAGTAATGTCTTTCCCCCATTGTAAGAAAATTCATAGGAGTCTGAACAGGTGGACAAAACTGTGACCTGGACACTTGTTAGCTGCAATCTGTCATCGGCTCCACCTTGCCTCCTGCATAACAACCTTGACATGAGCTTGGTATTCACGGTTCTCTGTGGGGTGCCCCACTGCTGCCTCTACTGATCTCACTTTTCAACTCCACACAGTCTCTATTTTATAAAGCATTCATTTCTGAAAATGGAGGAGACCCCCCCCGCCCCGCCAAGGTAAATGCCATCTAAATAGAGTGATGCTATGAGAAAGAAGCGAGTGGAAAAGAAAGGAAGCTATGCTTAATTCGGATACATGAATCATTGACTTATGGCCCAAGGCTGTTGTCTTAGGGATGATTTTGAAAAGTAAAAATAAATACTTGCTAAGCTCCTGTGTTTCCTCTTTTCCTTTTCTTTTTTTTTTTTAACTTCTGTCAGCTGACAAGCTCAGTGCACTAATTATCTAGGGAAGGTGAAGAATTGGCAACCAAAGAATAAAGTTGCTGGATGAGAATGGATTAAAGCCCCAGAAAGCTAAACGCTTGGGCTGGCTCAAAGAGGCAGGAATGGAGTTATTGATGGTAACATAAATATACAGATTGTGTGTCACCAAGACAGTGACCTCTAAACCCATTGTCTGAGTTCCCTACAATATACAGGGCAGGTAGATGGCACTGCTAGGGGGGAGCAAGAGCAGAGGTTGGGACAATCTTCCCTCTCAGAGAAATTGTAGGATTAGGGAGATGCACATATGTACAACAATAAAATACAAAGTTGGGGTCTATCAATCCAGAAGTCAAGGACATTTAACTACTCACAGAATTAAAAAGATGGAGCGAAAGCCTCTAGCAGAGAATATTAAGAACTTCACGGTGAAGAGCCTATTTGAAATAGGTCTTAAAGTATGGAAATGATTTAGACAACACAGAAAGAGAAAGATATTTTAGGAGAAAAGTAGAATTGAATAGAGGCTGGAAGATCAGGGTGTTTTTTCTAAAATAGAAGTAATTCAGTATGCATGAAAACTAAAGTCCAAAGTGAGAGGTAAGGATGGAAAAATGACAGAGTCCAGAAGTAGGAAAAACTTGTGGATTTCTTCTTCATTATTTATTCTGCCAAACTCCATATTTCTGAGTCTTAAAGATTTAATGGGAGTAGCCCCATTCCCAGCACTAGAGAGGTAGGTCCTGATTAGAGCAAACCTATTCTTGTGTCCCATTCCCATGTTGAAAATGATTCATTCATACATGTTAGCTGGTGGGAGTAAAAATGAGATTCTTCTATTGGTTTTGAACGAGAAAAACTTCATCTTCAATGTGTCCTAAAGATAATACTGTGTTTGTCCCAGAGGATGCAAATACCAACCTGAAGCTCTATGACCAGAGGAAAAAGCAAATGAAAAAATAAAGCTGGCCCTGAGGAAGCAAGACTGAAAATAAAAGGAGAAAAACTGAGTCCCAGTGACATTTTCTTTTGAGCCAATGGATTAAGTCTCCCATTAGAACAGTACTATTTCTGGACTTTCGAAAAACACGAGCCAATAAATCCCCTTTATGGTTTAAGCCAGTTTGACTTGGGCTTGGATTTGCTTGCCATCTGAAGCCTCTTGACACAGAATCCTTGAAAGGCACGTTGAGATTTTGGTTGGCAGGAAGGGACCTACTGATTTTTTGTAACCCCCCAGTGTCCAATAATCTGGAAAGTAATCCAGATTATGATAGCAGGCCATGTTGAACAACACCGAGCCAGAGGAATCCAAAACAGAGGCCATGTGAGCTGGCCAGGCTTTTTAGTTGATATTAGTCCCATTTCACACTAATTCTCTGACTACCCATTTTACTTCTATCTCTGTCTCCAAGAAAAGGAAAGGAAGTAATTCTACTTAAGTCTTTCTTTGAGAAGAGATACCTCCCCCTGAGCCAGGAGGCTGACTTTTTTTTTTCTCTCCCATCAATGCCATGAATGTATTCATTTCCCTTTAGGTATTTCATATGAACCACATCAGCCACACACTTATAATAACTTTAGTCAATTTCAATTCTCAGGCATGTTGAATTTTGGGGGCCAATGTTTCAAGTGCACGATGCTGTGATTTCAATGAGGGTGAAGCTTTGGGAAATTGCTTTCTCTGACTTTCTTTCCAGTGTTTAGATTATGGCTCACAGTCCAGGAGTGTATTATGAGCGATCCTCTTGAACCTTGTCAGAAAGTCCTCATAAATCATATTCAGGAACATGTATTTAACTTCCATATACATATATATGAAACCTAAGAACTTAGGCAAGTGGAATGAATTCCAAACTGTCAGTTTATAGTGGTAACTTTCCTTTTCAATGTGGGGATTGAAAATTGGGGTGAGAAATATGTCATGGAAATAGCATGGCCTTTGAAAATTCAGTGTTTTCCTGATTCCTGAAATACTTTTTAAGGAATGACACCTTATTTTGGAATTTTAAGAAGCCTGGGTTATGATCTCCAAGTGTTTGTGCGATTCCATTATGTCCCAGTTGCTAAACCTTAGTCTTTTCATATATGAAATGGGTTTAGTTTTTCCATTTTATGGTAGATTATGAAAGGGAAAATATTCTTAAATATATTGATAATACCTATATTTTACCACGGTCTTAATATGTATCAGGTGCTGTGTTATTGACTAGTAGTTATCATATATTTAGCCTTTTAGATGCACCAGGCACTGAGTAGTGATGCATATTGATATTTAACATATTTAATACTATCTCATTCAAATAATGTAGTTGCTAGTATTATTGCAATTTTTAGATGAAAAAAATTAAGCAAAGAAATCCAAGGAATTTGCCTGAGGTCACACAGGTTAAACCTGGCAGAGTAGAATCAAAGGGAATCTGCTGCGTCCCTTGTCCTTTCCCTAACAGCACTGAGAGCTGTCTTCCATGAACACCATTTCATAGATAAGAAGACTGTCCTACTATTTTAGTCCACTTTGTGTTGCTATAGCATAGGACCTGAAACTAGGTAATTGGTTTTAAAAGAGAACAAAAATTGATTCCTTTCACCATTCTGGAGGCTGAGGATTCCAAGAATTCCAAGATCAAGGTGCCAGCATTACTGTATGGTCACATGGTGCCTGGTAGAAGGGCAAGATAGGGGTGGGCTCTGTCCTCGTTGCAGAAGAGAAGAGAGAGCCTCTATCCATGTTGGGATGATAGACACCACCAATCGCCTTTGCAATGGGGATTAGCTTCAACATGAGTCTTGGAGGAGACAAAAGCATCCAAATTGTAGCACTTACAGAGGGTATGTAACTTCCTGCAGGTCATTCGGCTGATCAGGACAAGCACCTAAGCTTAAAGTTTAACTCTAAAATTCTTCTGAATCTTTTGGTTCATAGTATATTTTAATATTTCCTCATTCACCCATTCTCTCTAGTCCAACCTTTTCATTTCATACTTTCTTCACATGACATCCTCACTCCTCTTCTTCTGCGGTGGATTTGAGAGACAACAGAGGAGAAATCAGAAATCACTGAGTACATTGTAAACTGATGGGTTCCTTCTAAGGACATTATTGGTAGAAGTTCATGTAAGCACATGCTATACTAACTGGATTGTGTATCAATTTATAAATACAAGCTATAACTTTGTTTTGAAGTTGACTGTATTTTTATTTTTTAACACATTCATGACCAAATTAATGTTTAGAACTCATTAACACATGATGATGTTCATCTCATACACAGCATGCTTATTGATTCTAAACTTAAATTTTAATCAGGATTAGGGTTTCTAGAGTCTTACTCTTTATTATAGATACCTTTATAGTCATATGTAGAACTTCATCATTATATTTTACAGTAAATTTTTTTTGGCGGTACCAGGGATTGAACCCAGGGGCATTCTACCTCCAGGCTACACCCTATATTTTGTTCTTTATTTTGAAACAGGGTCTCACTAAGTTGCGGAGGGCCTCACTAAGTAGCTGAGGCTGGCCGTGAACCCGGATCCTCCTGTCTCAGCCTCCCAACTATTGGGATTACAAGCGTGCGGAACACACCCGGCTAGAGTAAAATTTGATAGATTCTCCTAATATCATTATTGTGTAAAACAGAAAATGTAGAGCACCAGAATTTACAGTTTCTTCTCAATTCTTCTAGCTATCACCTAGAAGAATTCTCACAGTTCCATTCTCACATGAGTTATTTAACAGGGAAGGTGTTAGGCAATAAGGTATTGTTATTTGACCACACTAGCTCAATAAAACTTTGTTACTGCTTTGAAATCATCAATAACACACAAAAAAAGAATTGGTCAGGTTAGAATAAGGGCATGCCCTAGAAGGTGATTGGATATGGAGTCATCAGGATTAGCAGGAATGCTGTTAGGAAACTGCCCTGCATTCAATGTTCACACTGGCTCACGAGAATATATGCTTTGCAGCTTGCAAAGATTTCTTTTTCAAGCATCTCATCTCATTTAACTTATTGGAGAAAAAGAAACCACAACACTGTGAGGCTGGCATTCCTATTTGAATATTCCAAAAGGATCAGAGACATGACGATTTACCAAAGGTCTGCAGTTAGCAAGTAACAGGGCTGGGATAGGAATTCAATTCTGACTCCAGAATCCAAGTACAATTCATTACAGCAACTGACATGGATATCGTCAGTAGGGGAAAGGTTAAAATCCCATGGGCTTTCACTCTGTTCACTCTGATCCTGGAATCCACTGGACCCCCACTGAATGGTTTTGGTTTTTATTCATGTTTTCTCTTTTTTATGGTCTTCTTGGCCATATTCATGAGAAATGACTCCAATTGTAACTTTGTGAGGCCAAGGCTGGTTAATGCATCAGTGACCACAAATTCTGCAGGATGTGGCCAAACTTGGGTTCCTCCATTGTTTACCATCCACCCCCATCCCACCAGCATCCCTCGGGACCATCTATTGCCAGGGTGTAAGTCTCGCCATTGGCCTTGTCTTTTATACTAGCGATTGGGCACCCAGTCCATGCCTCCAGCTGGGACATCTTCTGCATGCTATTTTTATATGAAGATTTAAAAATACAAAGACCTTTCACTTTCTCCAAAGATTCTACTTTTATGTCTGTCTCCCCTCCATGGGTGCAGGGTCTATCAACAGGCTACTCATTTTCCTCTGCCTCAAGTAAGCATGCTGGATGTAGCAGAAGCCCCAACACTGGTGTGACCTTTGCTCTTATGGTTTCTCTTTCTTTGGTATCTTGTGCCTGAATTTTTGGTTCTCTGGGATCCTGAGCTCGAACTGACCTACAGTGCCAGTTAGACCTTTTTTCTGACTTATTTAGATTGTGGGGGGAAAACTGCTGCTGTCTTGCTATCCATTGTATACTATGATATTATTCCTATGGGATAGAAAGAGGTTTCATATCTGGCTGCACTTTTCAAGTAGTGGATGAGTTCATTGATCTCTCAAAGACTTATTTTTACATCAATGAAACAGATTCCAGGCATCAATAAATTATGGTGTGCAAAAATTTTTTTTGATTGTGCCTGTGATGGGGAAGGCACCCAAGTAGTGGAAGTCCCCATGGGTTCAGAGGTTCCCTGTTGTTCTGGGAACTTCATTTCTGCCTAGCCAGAAAGGAGCTGACTGTTCCCTGTTGAGAAAAATCTGTCCTGCACACTGCCACTCTGCTTCCTTTCCTCTTTGGACATATAGAGCAGTAAGTTTCAATGATTTCACAAAGATTCCATTAGCATTAAATGGAGTGCATATGACCCAGGAGAACTGAGACTCTGTCAGTGAAAATCTCAAAGTGGAAAGGTTCCTGTCGAGGGAGCTGTTGCTTTAGAGACCTTGTCAGTAAGAGCTTTTGTCTTGGGGGTTTGTAAATATTTATATTTTCAAACTACTATGAGAGGAACAACAGCCATTCCACATGAATGGATTACGTTAAATGTACCCAAAGTCTGTAATTCAAGCTGTCAAACATGAGGAAATACCAGACCTAAGGCTGCCATTCCAATCCGTGCAGAATAAATAAGGACTTTGGGCACAGCTCTTTAACAGAAAAGCTCACAGACATATGGAAGACGTTACTTGAGAAGATGACTGAAGAGAAGAAAAACACATTAAATGAATTCAAGAAATACCTAGTCTTTCCTCCAGAGAGGGAAAGGACTGGGGCTTGAGGGAGAAGATTGTTGGCCTAGAAAGAGGGAAATGGATTAACATTAAACTAAGAATGAGGGGCGGCACGTGGAGGCTTTTCCTGTTTCTGAGACATTTGTCTGTTTCTCATTTATTGTTTTGGGGTCTGGAGATATGACATCAATATAAGAACCGAAATGTGTGTCTGGACAGGCTGGGTGATGAGCAGGGGACTTGTTTATTGCAGAGGTTCTACATTAGGTGTGTGGCAGACTTCCCTATCCTGTCCATCACAGGTAGACGCTGTGTCCAGTGGACTGAAAAACATGCATCTCAGGGAGAGATGGACCAGTGGGTCATGCAAATCGAATTCCATTCTACCAACATGTACTGGACACTGATTTTGGGTTGGGAATAGGCAATGAGGCTTAAAAGAATTCTGAGTTAGAGGAAAGAGCGTTAGCTTCTAGTCCTTGCTCTAAAGCTCATGAACTTTGCAGAGGGAAGCAAATCATTTCCCCTTTCTAAACATCAGGTCTAAATGTCAGGTATTTTTTTCTTTTTCTTTTTTTAAATACTTTTATTGGTGCAATATAGTTTCACATCATAATGTAGTTCATAGTGATAGTGACATACATGCACACAGTACTTGGTGAGCTTTACCCTAGCTCCCCCTTCCTCATACATGATATTGAGATTGGTATTGATATTTTCACATAGGTACCTAATGACAATGGAAGTGTTTTTTTTCTTTGAATGAAAAGATACTAAGTCAGATGATTTGGTTAAGGTGTGGGACTAAGGGGACTTGCTAATGCTCCTTGTTTCATCTCCAGTGGGCACTGGGGAGAGCTCCAGGTGTGGTATTGTGTTCACTTGCATTTGGTGCCCTTCCTTTAGGTACGTTTACCTCTGATACCATATACCACCCACTCTTCCTAACTCACATGTTTGTCCAGTGGGTCATAATCAGAAATGGTAAGTGTCTGAGCAGAAGCTTTGAGAATAAGCAAGAGGTTCATTGTGTTTGTTTTTTCTTCCTTTATCTTCATGACCAACAATGGTCCAGACAGATGGTAACATCAGTCTGCATCCAATGGTAACATCAGTCTGAGTCCTACAGTGAAAACAATAAGAAGCTGTGCTGTTGCTGCTGACCTTCCATGGATGTAGAGCATAACTGAGAAATTTACACTTATTCCTTGATGTCACTGGGATTTGGTGGGAAGAGAGATGTCTTTTGTTACTGAAGCAAAACCTGCTTATGCTGATTAATGCTAACAGGTCAGGAAAAAACTTTAATCTGCCAAGTACCCATTCTTGCTATAAAATGTGCTACGATACACAGTGTGCTGTATCACACTGGTTCCCTTGCTGAGAGGGTTAAAAGAGTGAATTTCTAGTGTTCATGGCCTTTCAATAAATTAACTCTACACAGTCAAGAAGTGTAGGCCAAACTCCATCACCCAGCAATTGGTTGGCTCACTCCTCCATGAGAAGGAGGGAGTAAAATTAGGCGGAGAGGCAAAGCCTATTGGAGTATCCTGCAAATGGAAATATGAGGACTGTCTCTTCTGATAGCAGTGAAGATATACTGAACAGGGAGGTGACTTGCTCAGATATCTTTCTCAAATATCTCTAGATGTACTCCAGAGAATGGTCTGGAGTAAATATGCCTGTAGTCGATCAGGCTGAATGAGTAAGAGGATGTGAAAAAATGAGGACAAATGAGTGAAAAGGAAAACTTAATACTAAAGACAATTACAATAGAGGTAGAGAAGGGTATGAATATGAGGAACTGCCTGGTATGGTAGTGTACACCTGTAATCCCAGTACTTGGGAGGCTGAGACAGGAGGATTACAGATTCTAGGCCAGCCTCAGCAACTTAGTGAGACTCTCAGCAACCTACTGATACCTTATTAAAAAAAATAAAAAGAATGGTTTGGGGTGTAGCTCAGTGGTACAATGCCTCTGTGTTCAGTCCTCAGTACGAACAAAAAAAAATATGGGAGTCCTTTGTAGACAGAATTGTCAGTGAGAGTTTGGATGTGTGAAGGAAGTATAATAAGACAATGTCTGTGCCATTCATAGAGAAGAAAATTTCACAAGGAGAGAATTAGTTTAAAATGTAGAGAATTGCATTCAGTTTGGGATTTTCTCTTATGATCCAGCACAGAATATCAGTGACCATGTGGTTCTGTCTTTCAGGACCATGTTTAGACACAGACCATGGGCAAGATGCATCATTCAACTGGCCACTTGCGGGCCTTCTAGTAAGTTTATGGGAGGTTTACGGGAAGACCACATTGTTTATGGTTCGTGGGAGGTATTCACAGGCGAGTTAAAGAAGCAAGGATTTGACCACAGTTGTACACCGTGAGACAGAAGACCACTGGACAAAGTGCCAAGAAAATGGCCTGAGGAATTCAACAGACCTGAGTTCAAATTCCAGCTCTACCACTTTCTCGCTGTTTGGTTTGGAATCAGTTACTTAAAACCATGGAGTTTCAGTTTTCTCACCTACAAAATTGGGTATAATAATATGTACTTAAAAGGATTGTTGTGACGATCCCAGGATTTAATCAATGTAATATGGTCAAAACAGAGTAGATATTGCATAAATGCTATTTCCCTTTTCCTTTTCCTTTCCCACACACCACTTAAATGATGTGGAATGAATCTGTTTCTGAAAGACACCCATGAATGATATGTTTGTTACTGGTCAACTCACCCCTTCATTTTGGGAGTCCAAAAACAATCTTTCATGGTAAATCAAAGGGATTTTATCCATCAAAGAAAAGAAAGGGACCAAACATATCTGTTTTACTACCAACTTAAAATAGTTTGAGCCAGAAGGACATTTTCCCTGAAGAAGAAATAACTTGGATGAGTATGTGTGTAGGGTAGGAGGAGGAAATGGGCACCGTTTCCAAATATCCTATGGTTTGCTGTGTGTGTGTGGAGGGGGTGATGTACTCTGTGGTCCAGACAAGAAAACTCTGACCAATAGATCAAAGTTAACATTTCTTAATCCAAATTTCTGCTAGTCATAGCTCCACAGTGACTCCTCAGAGATAGTGAGTGCTCTGTCTCTGGACTTATGCAAGATGAGGTTGGGAGAGTTCTGGCTAATCAAGCAAGGAGCAGATATTCCCACACTTGGTGGATGTTTGGGCCAGACGTAACTGAATGAAGCAAGTGTGTAATGAGGGTCGAATACCTGTAAGGTCCCAGGAGAGTATCTTCCCTTGTAAGCACGCATAATCAACTATAATTTTTTTCATTCTAGGATAGACTTCGTGACTCAGCCTTCCCCAAGGATCAGTCACTTCAGTCAATGGCTAGACATTGTAAATTGCCAACCCTGGATACTATTTAATCTGATCCTTTTACATAGAATTATCCAGCTGGACTTTGCTTTCTAAAGAAAGTGCTCATTCGAACATGACTTTAATCAAGGTACACCTTCAGTGTTAACCATGAGATTAAAGGAAAGAAAATCAAGTTAATTAATTATACCAAGATATGTCTAAATGAAAAGTGGAAGTGTTATACCAGCAAGGAATCAAAGTTTGTAAAATTGGGTTCTAGGCTCAATTTATACAATAACTAGCTGCATGCAGTCTGTGATTCATTTCCCTTCTCTCAGCCTCAGTATCCCCATCTATATTGTAGAGATTGAATTTAGAGTTTCCAAGTTCACTACCTACACCAAATGCTGTAATTATGCCAATCATAGAGCAAATAGGAACTAACTATAAACTATGTGCCAGATACCATCTTGGTAAATGGGGATAGAGAAAGTAAAAGTCAAAGACCCTGCCATAGAAGAATTCATTGTCTCATGAACAGGTTAACTAATTAATAAGTATATGACTGTGAGGAAAAATATACAGACTTGTATATGTTAGGTACTGTAGGAAGGAAATGAGTGAGCACGTGGTTTTGCTTTGAAGGATTGAGGAAGAATTTTTTTAATGATGTAGTATTAAGGTTTCCCATATCAGAATAATATAGAAAATCAAGGTGATTTTCTCGATAGCCCAAATTCTCACATGTACTTTAACTAGAATTATTTACAAAAATGCGTGCTTTAAACCAGATGAACAAAAGCCAGAAAATAATAGTTGGAAATAATTATTGAGTACCTACTACAGACCATGCACTGTGTTAAGCACTTTCAATACATGGATTCAGTTCTCCTGAGGACTTTATTGGTAAATGGCACCACTTCCACTTAAATTTTATAGATCAGGAAACAGAGTATTTAAATTTTAATTCAAATTACAACTCAGATCCAATGGTAATGGCTGACGGTAAGGTGATATTGAGAAGGATTCTGAAGCCACATTTGGGGCCAGTGGAAAGGATGATATGCTTAATTAGCAATTCTTACAACCAATAGTATTCAGTTCTTTCTGTACGCTGGACATTGTTTTCAAGGACTGGAATTCGCTGGTGAACAAAAGCAAGTGTGGGTGCCTTTCTGTTGCTGACATTGTAGAGGAAAACAAGTAACAATAAACATAAAAAAGGAAACTATACAGCTTATTAGACATTGAAAAGAACTGTGGTAAAAAACAAACAATGCAGACCAGGGTAGGTGGGCTGTGCAAGAGGGCAGAGGTATAGCAAGTTTCAACATGGTAGGCGATGTGGACCTGGATGAGACAGTGGCATTTAAGTAAAGACTTGAAGAAGGTTTAAGGGTGATGGAGAGCATTGCCATGGAAAATGGCAATGAAAGCATGTGATAACATATATAGAACAATGGACAGCAAGGTAAAATGTTAAAGGATAGGACTCTGTGGTGCTAAAGCTTAAATAATAGAATTCCTGCCAAGCGAACCAGAAATTGTGAGTTCAAATATGACTCACTGATTTCAAGCTTAATATAAATTTATATTTTAAAGTTAATTGAATTTGAATAAAATAGCTTTCATTCTCTGGGCTCCAGTTCTCTCATCTGTAAAATGGGTACCAATATAACTAACTCCCTTGTTCTTGTGATGAGTGAATGGGATGATGATTGTGTAATGAACCCAGCTCAGCCTGACTCAGAGGTCTAGTTCTGTGAGTGGTTCTTGGCACTCCTTTGAAACTATTCTGATATCAAAGGGGAAGAAAATAGTGAATATTTTGCTTTGAATAGCCTATTTCATTTTGCAAATGGCTCTAAAAGCTACAAGCAACCACCACACACCTGTTTGTTGTTGTTGTTTGTTTGTTTTGCATTTTGTTTTTGTTTTTGTTTTGTGCTGGGGTGCTGGAGATTGAATCCGGGGACATTCTACCTCCGAGATACACCCCTAGCTCTATTTTATTTTTTATTTGGAAACAATGCATGTACCTCTTTAACTGCAGTGTCTCAGGCACCTGTTTAAAGCCTTGCTCCAGTATTGACTGAGCTATGAGTCATTTATACTTAGGACTACCTAGAATACATCTCTTTCCTCTTTGTTGGCCCAAAGACTAAAGGGATACAAATCAGATCTTACTATTTTACCCAGCGAAGGTCTACTTTGTGTGTCTGAGGAGTATAGGTATGTCATTGAAATGTGAAGATTTTACAATTTTCTTTTTGTGGATGAAAAAAGAAATACTAAAATTGATGTGCAACCAAACTATGTTGCATGAGAGAACTTTAAAGTAGGAAGAGTGGGTGAAAATGATTTGTAGGCTGGTGATAGTTCAAATGCCCAAATATAAATTCAAGTCACTGAAAGACTTTTTTTTTAGATATGTCTTTGAAATCAGGAACTCTATCTAAAGATGATTCAAAGATGCCTCATTGAAAGGCATGGAGAGTAGCATTTGTGATATTTTGCTTTGCTTCAATTCTTGCTTAGGGAGATTTTGAGTATTATTATTATTATTATTATTTTTTGCGGTACCGGGGATTGAACGCAGGGGCGTTCTACTTCCGCACTACGCCCCTGGCCCTATTTTTTATACTTTATTTTGAAACCGGGTCTCACGAAGTTGCGGAGGGCCTCACTAAGGAGAGAGAGAGAGAGAGAGAGAGGGAGAGAGAGAGCGAGAGAGCTGAGGCTGGCCTCGAACCCGGTTCCTCCGGTCTCCGCCTCCCAAAGTACTGGGATTACAAGCGTGCACCACCAGGCCCGGCTATTATTATTATTATTAAGATATCAGTATGCCAGGCACTATGCAAGGGAGTTTAATACCCCAACTCATTTATTATTTGTTATCTGGCAATTTTATCCTTTTTATATAAGGAAATGGAAGCATTTTATATTCTCTCTATATAAGGAAACTAAAGCTTATTCTGAGGAAGTATTTTGCTCAAGTTCACAGAATTTCTAAAATTTGAAGTCAATAAATCAAGCTCTGAACTCTCCCCATACCTATACTTTTCCTATTCCTATTCCTATCCCCATATCTATACTCACTATTCTATATTTATAATCAAATAAATTCGGTAAGAAAAATTCAAAATATGGATTTGTAGTTTATATCACACAATCCAGAAAGATCTGTTTACAGAGAAAACCTTCATCTCATTAGAGAATAATGTTTTAAGAGAGAAGGAAAAGCTTCCAACTATGAAACTTATCTAATTCAAGAACAAAATCCCAGGGCCTCATTCCTCATCTCAGCCTAATGTCTTAAGATGACATGTTATGAACGGCATCCTGCTGTTTTCACATCTTTATTTACTATTGACACAGAATTGTAGGAGGTTGAGATTAAAGAAACAAAGACATATCTGAATAGTTTCCAGTGGCTTAGGGGTAGAAGGGAAAGAAAGGCAGCCTGAGAGAATGAAGACATACATTCTGGTCCTTGACTGGTAGGCCGCTTGCTTGGTAAACATCTTGGGCAAGTTACTTTCCCCTCCCTCATATTTAAAAGAGATCATGAGGCTGAAGATGTGGCCAAGTGGTAGAGCACTTGCTTAGCATGTGTAAAGCCCTGGGTTCAAATCCTAGTACAGAGAGAGAGAGAGGGAGAGAGAGAGAAAGAGAGAGACAGAGAGAGAGACACAGAGAGAGACAGAGAGAATGAGAGAGACAGAGAGAGAGACAGAGAGAATGAGAGAGAGAGAGAGAATGAGAATGAATAATTGCCTCTCCAGCCTCCATAACCAACTTTTACTTCCCATGCTTTCTCCAAGATCCAGTGGGTCTTTAACTCTCCCCTTTAATGTGAAGTCCTTTAGACTGGACATTGAGAATAGTTCCCCGTATTGGGCTCTTTTCACTTTAAACACTAGAAAAAAGGCCTAAAAGAGTTCTTGGACATGACCTTGCTACTCTCATTGTGTGTGTGTGTGTGTGTGTGTGTGTGTGTGTGTGTGTTACTGGGGATTGAATCCAGGGTTGTTCTACCACTGAGATATACCTCCAGTCCTTTTTTTTTTTTTTTTTTGTAACAGGGTTTCGCTAGGTTTCTGAGAGTCTCACTTAAGTTGCTAAGGCTGGTCTCAACCCTATGATTTTCCTGTCTCAGCCTCCCAAGCACTGGGATTACAGGAATGCATCACCACATCCGACATCACCTTGCTCTACTGTTAATAATCAGATGAGGGACACTGAGGACCACAGAGGGACAGGGTTGGTCTTCTCAAAGCCACGTACCAAGTCAACGCAAAGCAAAAACCAGACCCAGGCACCCATTCCAGTGTAGGGACCTGCATTGCCTCCAACGTGATTAAATCTGACGTCAGACCTCACAGAGAGATGATGTTTTGTTGTTTTGTTCTATTATGTTAGTCCAGAGCATACAAGTTTTTACTCCATAATGAAAAATGATCACTCTTCTTAAAGAATAATTGAAATGAAAAAGGCAAAGTAATCACACTGCATCTGCAGATATTGGCATTTCAGAACACTGAGTGCATAATAAAATAATCCTAAAGGAAATTAGTTATTGTCCAAGTACACTGGCTGCTTTGACTTCTTTAAATGCACTCTCACTAGTATTAATATTGTACTGAAAAATATCCAAGGTCTTCTTTCTTTGGCCTGCATTGCAATGTCTAAAGAAAATGCAGTGTTCTAATATTATGGAATAATTACAATAATAAAAGTGTGTAATGGCACAAATCAGAGAAGTGAAAAACTTAGAATTATGTTTACCTAGAATTATGTTTATCTCCAGATCCTCCGCTTTCTGGAGCAATGAGGAGGAGCATCACATGATAAAAGAGTGATAAAGGGGTATGAAGTCATCCCAGGTCTTATCAGATTCATGTAAAGAGAGAAGGAAAGACAAGAGGGAGTGAATAGACTAAAATAGAAGGTACTGACTGACTACCTATCCTGCAGAAGGCTTCATGTAATTTTCCTGAGTTATTCCTTACCACAATCTCATGCACGGTCATTATTGCTCATTATTTAAAAATGAGAGAAGTGAGGTTCGTCAACATTAAAGAGGGAAACCCAGGTCATTAGAGTGCAGGTAGAATACTTGGAACTCCAGGACTTTCTGAGTTCAAACACTATGATTTTATTTCATTGGTTACATTAGTTCCAATAAAGAAAAAGGGAATATTTATGTTGAAAATACTGAAACTGTTTAGATATGGTGGTAGGAGATGATTTTTTGTCTTCAAACCTCAAGACAATTTAGAGAAGAACGAACAAATATTTTCCTGCTGTATCCTCAAAATGCTGAGCAAGAAACACAAATGGGTAAAATGCATTTAAAGAGGCCATCCTAGTGGTAAGAGATGTATGATATCAGATTGATCTGCCTCAGAAATAGCATGCTTTTCATGAGTGTGGTCAAGAAGCTAAGCAAAGACTTCACAGGGATACAGGAAAGATTGAAGTCTTACATGGGACTTAGGACTGAGAAATCTCTAGGAAGACATCAAACTCCACATTTATATGATTTATCGTTTGATCTGTAGCACTTAGGTTAACACAGAAGGTACATTCAATTCCTGTAGTTTTAGGTTCCTAAGTTTTGTCCAAATGCATATTTTTGCATGAAAAAAAATCCTTTGCAGTGCTATATTATGGCTTTTGGCTGAAAATTGCATGCCTAAAATGTGCAACTGAAATACGGCTTAATGGAGGAGCTCCAAGTTTTTCAGAATTATGTACTGCTTGAGAGGGGTCAACCGCAGAACTGCACATCTCTACAGTGTCTTCAAACATTCTGAATTGCTGATGTCTGCAAAACCAATTTGGAAACCCCCAGAATGGGAGGTCCTTTTGGCTTTCTGTCCTTGAGCTGCTATCGAGCAGAATAGGAACCAGAAACAATATGCACTCACTCAAAGTCACCAGGTCAAAAACTTGCTAGCGTTAGAAGGAGGCAGGCCCAGGAGAACTGTCAAGTAGGTGAGACTCCTCTTTGATGCCCTGGAACCTCCATTAAACCACAAAATATTGGAGGTGAAAAGTAATTTTTTTTCATTCATGGACACTAAACTGGGACTCAGAAAAGGAAAAAAAAACAGTAAATTCCTTCCAAGATTAGCACTAAATTCTAAGTTCTTTGATTCATTTTGTGCTTAAGGAATTACAGAATTTCAGGATGAAACAGAAGTTCAGAGATCACTACCTCACTAGAATTTCCCTAATCAGACTGGAATAAATTAGTATGCAAAAGGGATTGCATGATCGTGTACATTTGTGAATGAGTGGCTACTGTATTAGTGCCTTGGAGGTAAACAATGTCCATTTTCAAAGCTGTGAAAAGTATCACCCAAAAGAAACTCATTTGATTATAATTGTTTCTCAAACTTATTTGATTATAAAATCATTTTTCTTCGAATCACCTACTGATATGCTGTGGAATATTTGGTTTTCCCAGAATGCAGTTTGGAAGCACTGGGTTTGACCATTCCAACTGGATACTTGGCTACTCCATCAACAGAGTCACCATCTAAGTGTTTAGTTTGAGTCTTTACCATAACACGACATGCATTTAACCCTATTTCCAGTTATCAAACTATAAGTTCTTTGAGCACATGAATGTGTTTGCCATTGTATCATCCATGCAAGAAAACAAAGTGATCAATGTTCTAGCAGGCATCCTTGCCATATCTCTCACTAAGTCTAACGATCAGAATACTGATCTTTATATTCAACTCCAACTGCCTTGCTACAGCCCTGGTCCTACTCAATGCTAAATGTATCTCCATATAGCTGATGACCCTTCAAAGAATTGAAAAAATGCTGATCATTCATTTCTCCCCCTCCCTCGTAAGCCTGAACTTCTTGGTAGACATTACTGTGTTCTTTTATTACTTCTTATCTATCATGCTTTCAACCTCCTCAGCATGTTGGCAACCAATTCTAGCTAAAATCATGGGCTTCTACATCAACAAATCTAAGTCCAGTTTGTAGTTACTCTATTTGAGAGATGTGTGAAATTTTGGGAAAAGGCATGGCCTTTATGAATCATATTTTTCTTACCTAACCCATAAAAAGTATGTATCTCCTGTTGGGTATGGTGGCACATGCCTGTAATCTCAGTACTTGGGAGACTGAGACAGGAGGATAGCAGGTTCAAGGCCAGCCTCAGAAACTTAGCAAACCCTGGGCAACTTTTCAAGACCCTCAGCAACTTAATGAGACTCTGTTTCAAAATAAAAAATAAAATAGGGCCAGGGGGTATAGCTCAGAGGTAGAACTCCCATGAGTTCAGCCTCCAGTACAAAGAAAAAGAAAAACAAAAAAAGGTATTTATCTCCTATTTTATAAAATCCATTCTCACCCATAAAACTGTGATGAGAAAACAAAATTGACAATGTATACATGGCCTGTAAAATAGCACTCAATATAATTTACCAATGTGGTTTATTTAGCCCTTTCACTTTTACTCTCAGAATCTTCCTAATTTATAGAAATATATTTGAAAGCAGAATTGTTTGGGCCTATAATGTGAATATTTCATTAAAGAGGAAAAAAAAATAGAGTGCACAGTCAGGATAGGTGAGTATGTCCCTCTATTTCTGACCACTTCCAGAGAACTGAGTTCCAATTCTTTCTATGTTTCATGAAGCTGCAGCTTGACTTCTCTTTCTGTCCATACTGTTTCTTTCACTGTTTGGCAGGTATACCTGAGAGCTTCCTCAATAGACTACCTGTATGCAAAACTCCAGTTCAAGTCTGCTTTGGAATCATGCCACCTAGGATACCTAGAATTACCATGGATACCCATTGAAAGAAAGGTACCCTAAGATCCTGCAATTACGTAGGACAGAACAATGAGCTGGTCAAATGTGCCCTCACTACATTCATATTAATTAGATAGAGAAGTTTAAATACAGGCATTAAGTAGTTTCTATGGTACCCATATTTAATTCAGTTTCTACCCAGATATCAAATTTTGTCTTGTCTTTGAGGATGTTATAATTTTATAAACTTGGAACTAGGAAAAAGAGACAAGAGGAAAGTGAGCACTGATTGATAAATATTAAATAAGGTCTACTTTTCTTTTGGGTCTCAATTCCCCATCTATACAATGGGTCCCTTGAATAAGATTATTTCTGAAGGGTTATATGACTCTGCCCTTGTGCTGTTCTGTTCCTTGGAGTTGTGAGGTCTTTGTGCAATCAATAAATGGTTATAATGCAACTACCATGTGTTAATCCTGTTGCTTTGGAGATATTATAATGGGCTTGCTAGAAAAGGTCTAGAAATTTCATGAAATAGAAAAGGTCATGAAGAAAACACTCTAATTATAGGAAGCATCATGAAAAAGTAGTGAATAATAGAGAAAGTCCACAATGTTCAAAAAAGTAAAAAGGACTTAGCCAACAAGAAGCAAGGAAAGTCTTCCAATGGAAATAATCTTCGAGTGGAGGCATAAAAGAGGTGCCACAAGCTGAACAGGGTGGCACATGCCTGTAATCCCTGTTCTTCAGAGAATGGGAGAGGAGGGTTGCAGGTTCGAGGCCAGCCTCAGCAACTTGGTGAGACCCTGTTTCAAAATAAAAAATAAAATAGGAGCCGGGCGTGGTGGCGCACGCTTGTAATCCCAGTACTTTGGGAGGCGGAGACCGGAGGATCCGGATTTGTGGCCAGCCTCAGCTCTCTCTCTCTCTCTCTCTCTCTCTCTCTCTCTCTCCCCCCCCCTCCC